>MNCI01004542.1:0-13762 GCA_015680685.1 Gnetum montanum
CAATTTACTTCTCTATCTATACCTTTCACATAAAATACATCTATTAGCTTTAGATTCATAAACTAGGCTATATGGGATCACACTAGTTATGGTTTAATAGGTAGTTTGATAGGCCCAAAGTGTGTGGACAAGTTGCTCATGCCACTAGCATCAGCTATTATTTAGCATCCTTTTAAGCAATTTTATGATAGCCTTATTACTAGCTTCAACTTACCCACTAGCTTGCTGGTAGTATGATTATGAAAATAAATGTTTAATACCTAGGTATTTACAAAAGGCTTGTGTTTCTTAGCTAGTAAATTGTTGTCCATTATCTATGACTATGGTCAAAGGTATGCCAAAATAGGCTACGATGTTGTCCAATATGAATCTAAATTTTTTTTTGAGATGTTATTTTCCTTAGGAAAATAGCTTCAATAGACATTATAAAGTATTTAGTTGCTATGATAATGAAGCTATGTCCTATGAAAAACTTAGGAGTTATGGATATAATAATGTTAAGCACTCATTGTAGAAATGACTAGGTTATCTAAATAGTATGTAACTCAATTGGTGTCATGTGTATCATGTTACTATCCCATTGATTGGTGTCACAATTTTTAACCTTCTATAGGTACTCACTTTCCGTATAGGGCCAGTAATAGCCTAGTTAAATAATTTTAGTATCCATGGCTCTAGGTCCTATATGTTCCCCACATACACCTTCATGAACTTTCTCAAGGACTGTGTAGATTTTTCCTAAGCATACCAAAAATATGATATCATAGAACCATCTACATATTGTGTTAACACCTACAATGAAGGTTAAATGATGATCAAAATCCATCCAATGATGTCAATTAAGGCTAAAGCATGGTCAATGAAGGTCATAAAAGAGGAGTTAAGGTAGGTAAGGCATACTAAAGGCTACATAGCATAAAATTAGGCCAAATAAAAATCAAATGATGATCAAATAAGGTCAAATGATGATCTAAAAATGATCAATCACCCTCAAATGATGTTGAACAAGGATAAAATATGGTTTAAAAAAGATGTGGGATAGGATAAGGCAAATGGGGTAAATCAAAGGCCAACTAACATGGGAAAAACTAAAATGGTAGCCAAATGATGATCAAATGGGGTCAAATGGGGTCCAAATGATGGTCAAAACCCACCCAATGATGTCCTAGATGATTAAACAATGTCACAATGATGTACAATGGTGTAAATCAATGCTAAATCATGTTTTCTAATGTTAAAATATGCCAAATGATAGGAAAATTTAATGAAATAGAGCAAAAGTTTGTTGAAATGAAAAAAAATAAATCCAAATGACATCAAATAATAGCACAAAGAAGGTCAATAATATATATCAAGTTCAAAACAAGTCAAAACATAATGCAACAATCCCAAACTACTTAAGGTGGGAAACATGGGGTAAAATATCATCAATATTGATCAATCAAGGTTAGATTTTGTTAGTTGGAGGCCTTAGTAAGCCACAGTATGAGCCTACAGGTTTGGTGTTGAAGTTTGGCACTTGGAGAAGGTCATTTTAAGACTATTTGAATGTGAAAATAATGCTACTTTTGGTAACTACAATCAAGCCACACTAAGACTATGCTAGCCATCATGGCTATGGCATGTTCTAGCTTGGTTGATACTAAAATTTAGGTTTTAGGATTTGTTATGATGCATTTTTTTTCCTAATGGTCATAATGGATAGCATAGTGGGTTAGGAGTGAAGATTGATTAATTTTGATGTTGATTTGATCTTTTGAAAATCACAAATGCT
Source organism: Gnetum montanum (assembly GCA_015680685.1). NCBI lineage: Eukaryota > Viridiplantae > Streptophyta > Gnetopsida > Gnetales > Gnetaceae > Gnetum > Gnetum montanum. The sequence goes on from MNCI01004542.1 coordinate 1,775, forward strand.
ACCAAAAACCACTAACTATGCTAGGTGTACCAACTAAAAATCTCGTTTGCTAGAGAAACAGAGAAATTTCTAGTGCAATAGCCTTAACCTATGATCGTAAGAGCCTTCATGAAAAATAAGATCCAAGGTGCCCTAGATGGTCTAGTAGATCACTCAAGGACTTAAGGAGGGCAAAATAAGATAACAGAAAAAAAAATAAGATGTAGATCTAATAATAAATGCACTAGAAATGAGAACAAATAAATCTAAATTGCACACAAATGGAATTGTAAAATTTATTTAAAAATAAATCCATAGTCTAAAAATGTATACAAAATTATGCCTAAGAAGAAAGTAGGGGGGTTTAATTGTGTGGGGGTTTAGAATCCATTGAAACTACTATCATTCACTCCATGATATGGAGGTTCTATCACTCTCGATGCTTTCAAACCTTAGCTACTCTTGCATTAGATCTACTACATTTTTTATGCAAGGGAGATGAGGAGTGTGAGTAATTTAGACTAAAATGTGAGGAACACTTGAAGTTTGGATTTCCATATGCTCAACGTTGATTCAAGAATCTCACAAATCTAAAAGCTGGGTAATAGGGGTAGCAATGGCTACGGGCTCTACATTGGTGATTCAAGAAGCTCTATGTGTGCTCAAAGCTCTTGAAAGAAAAAAAAATATCTAAAAATGCAAAAGTGTGGAATCCTTTCATGGTCTTGATGCTTGGGGTTTATAAGATTTTGCAAATAAATTTGGCTACAAATTATGCTTGATTGGTGTTGCAAATTCTTGTTAACTACTACAAATTTGGCCACAAATTTGGTTGCAAATTTTGCAAAATTCTAGCTACATGCAAGTGTGTTGGGTGTTCAAATCTAAGGGAATTATTATGTATGGTAAGTGTTATATCCCCATAGCATCAAATCCATTCCATTTACTAAAAATAGTAAATGGAAAGTTCACCCTTGCTAGCTTCTTCCACCCATGTTGGGCCTTCCAATAGTAATGTTGATATGCAAGATCCTTGTTGGAGTTGGTGTAATGCTGGAATCTTGGACCATGCTAGGGCAATGCTAGGGGGATGCAATGGTAACATTGAGGGTATTGGGGGATACAATGCCAACTTTTGAGGTAAGGTTTATACCCCCCACAATAAGCATGATTGATGTTTTATCCCCCAATGCTAAGGGTAGATGGGCCACACCCTCCAATAGTATCTCCAACATGGAAAATGTTATACCCCACATAAAACCCATAAAATGCTAATTTTGGCATCCTAAAAGGCATTCTTAACCCTCCCAAGCCCAAATATAGACATAAAATGATTTTTTTCACTTAAGGAATAAGGATTTGATCACTTATGAGGCATTTTTAGCCTAAAACTATAAAGTATGTGAGATTACACCTCCTAGGTTGCAATCTTCATGTTTACAATGAAGCTTACCCTCAAGTTTCATGGGATGGGGATTACATGACCAATAATAAGATTATAACATGCATTTTTGGTGGTTTTTCATTAGCCTCTCTTTGTTGGTATCTAGAGGATTGACCCAAGAGGCACCGACAAAGAATACAAAAAATCATTCCAAGTCCACCATTGACATTCTCTCTTTGCACTTGATTCAGTTGTGTCGAACCATGCCAAAGAGTGCTTGTGATGATAGGATAAGGCTATAACAAGATGATGATAATGTAGTGATAAGAAAATGGTCATGAGGGATAACAATGCATTCCATAGTTGACATCATAGGTATGACACTGACATGTTGGTTAGTTAGTGGTTTTGGCACATCATATTTTGAGATTTTGGTCACTCGACAAATGCATTTGATGATCGAACATCTTGCTCAAAGGTTTCTTTTTCCCACTAGGCTTTTCCATTTACATTTTTGTAGCCATCTATTTTGGCTTTTGATATTCATAAGTCATTTTACTTCTTGGGAATTTTCTTCCCTATTTTCTTTGTTAGGTGAAACCTTCATTGGGTTTCATTGTCAATGCCAATTATGACATGGTTTTCCTACTGGACAAGGTGTGTTACTTCCAATAGACTTACTGGATTTCCGATCAAATGAGAGCTATTATGCTCAATGGACTTAATGGTTTTTCTGTTAAACAAGATGTGTTACATCTAATGGACTTGATGATGATGCATGACAAAGGGATTCATATGGCCATAATTCTAGAGTGTCAACAGATGTCAACATTGCTATTTAGGCTAAGGAAAACTATAATAAGGTTAAAGGTGGTTTCAAGGAGATGGTAACAAGAGATTATATGATATGATCACTCTTAACACATTAGGACAAACTCACTGAATCTTGCATATTGAGGTCACATGATGACTTGATTCCATGATAAGTCATACATTCATTCACTTTTGGGCTTTCTCCTACAAGCACAACTACAAGAGAATAAGAAAACCAAGAAAAGAAAATATGTTGTTACAATACAATGCATGAAGCCACACAGAGTGATAAAACCAAGCTACCAAGGTTGCGAATGTTGCCAGTTTAAGACCTTGGTAGGACATGTTGCCAATTTAAGACCTTAGTAGGCCATGTTGCCAATTTAAGGCCTTAGCAAGCCATAGAAAGGTGCTCCTTTTTTATCCAAAAAATGTGATGTAGGCTTTCTTATTGTTGGTTATGAATGTCATTGATGTTACTTGTAGGTTACATGTAGTAAGGCTTTAGATAAAAATGATTGGCTAGATTAGGTAATTCATTCCCATCCATGTTAGCTATCCTAAAGGCTCCATTGTAGTAGGCTTCGATGACCAAGAAGAACCTTCCCAGTTGGTTGAGAATTTATCTACATGCTCACAGAGGACCTTTGAGGACTAGGTCATCCTCCTTGATCTTGTGCTTGGTCAAGTTATGATGGTGTTGTTACTTCTACCTCTCTTGATATCACTCGACATGGGTAAGAATTTGCACTCATTCTTTCTCCACTGAGTCTAGGTCCATGATCCATAGCTCCTTGAATTATTCATTGTTGATGAAGTTAGATAAGTCTACTCAAAGGGATAAAAATTTTAATTCAAGAGGTAAAATAGCTTCAAAATTATAAACCAAGCTATATGGGATTATACCAATTGCTATACAATAGGTTGTTTTGTAGGCCCAAAGTGCATGGACATGCCTCTCATGCCATTTTTGCTTGGTGTTGTTTAACATATTTTTAAGAAAATTGATGATGGCCTTATTTCTTCCTTCTTCTTATCCATTAGCTTGAGGAAAATGTGGTGACAAGAAGAAATGCTTAATGCATAGGTCATGAAAAAAATTCTTTGTTTCTTGGCTACTAAACTATGGTTCACTCTCAATGACTATGGTCATGGGTGTTTCAAAATAGGATACAATGTTATCAAATATGAATTTACAAACTTGTTCAAATGTTATCCTCATTAGAGGAATAGCTTCAACTCACTTTGTGAAGTATTTAGTTGCAGTGATGATAAAGGTATCCCCTGCAAAAGACTTAGGTTTTATAGGTCCAATGATATCCAATTCCCATCATTGAAATGACCAAGTTATCGAAGTACTGTGTAACTTAGTTGGCGGTACATGTATAAGGTTACTATTTCATTGGCATCTATGACAAGTTTTAACCTTCTATAGGTAGTCGCTTTCCATATAAGGTTAGTAATAGCCTATTCATTTAATCTTAGTAGCCATAGCTCTAGGTCCTATATGTCCCCCACATATAACCTCTACTCTAGGACTATTCTGGCTTTGGTTTTACGTAAGCACACTAACAATATGCCATCATAGGACCATCAACATAATGTGTTATCACCTACAATAACATACTTTTTTGATCATTTACATACAATGTCCTTTTGAGTAGTGATCACAACTTGTTAAGGTTTGTCATGCATAAGATAAAACTTGATATTATCATACCACTCCCTTGTAGGAGTAGTATGAGCCACAACCATAAAGGTATGCTTAGTGCTCTATGTGACAGAAATATCATAGTCCATAGTCAAGGTGGATAACTGCTAAACACATTTTCTACCATGCTAAGGGCTAGCATTGTAATTGCATTAGCTATAGTATTCTTGGTTTGTGGTACATGTTGGATATCAACATCTATAAATTGTTGTAACAGTTGCTTTCCTAAGTTACAGTAAGGTTGTAAGTGTTTTTCTTTCCATGCATAAACCTTGGTTACCTTGTTTACAACAAGTTATAAATTACATTCAATCATTAAGCACTTTATACCTAGATCAGGAGCAACAAGCATTTCTCTAATCAAACCCTCATACTTTGCTATGTTTTTGGTGCATGAAAATTCAAAACAATAGGCAAAGGGTTGGATTTCATCAAATGGAAATGTTATGATGGTAGTAGTACTAGCCCCATGGGTAGTTGAAGCTCCATCAAAGTGCATGACCATCTCATAGCCCTTGAGCACTTAGCTAATCGTGTTAATATGTTTAGCAGGGAACTCAGGATCAATAGATGCATGGTCATCAACTAGCAAAATATTAAGTTGTACGACTATAGAATGACCTTTGTTAATGCTTGAGAAATGTAATGAAGGTCAAACTCCACTGTTATGGCATTTCGTTAGGCTATATGTCTACTTTCTTAAATGTTGATTGTTATGGCTCTAAGCACATTATCTTTGCAAATGACATTAACTTGGATCCTAAAGAGGTAGTGTCTTCACTTCCTTAATTAGAAGACTAGTGCTAGACAATACTTCTCCACTTCAGTGTATCAAGTCTCATGGGAATCTAATGCATGGCTAAGGTAGTATACTAACATCACTACTCCATCATTTTGTTTTTGATACAGTAGAGAAGGAATAGATGTGTCAAAGATAGCAAGGTACATGTAAATTGATTTATCCTCTTATAGAGGATAGACCATTGGAAGTTGTGCCCACTCTTGCTTAAGGTTTTCAAAGGCTTGTTGGCATTGAGTTATCCAATCATAGTGAACTTCTTTCTTAAGCAAGCATTACATGGGTTGTGACTTATACATAAGCCTAGCAATAAACCAATAAATAAATTGTAATCTACCTTGAAATCCTTGAAGCACTTTAAGATTAGTAGGTGCCACCAAGTTGGATATGGCTTTAACATTATCAAGATCGACACATATTCCTACTTTAGATACCACAAAGCCAAGAATTTTACCAATTTTGACACCAAAGACATACTTTTTAGGCTTAAGCCTAAGTTCATAGTTAAGGCATTATTTAAGTAAAAGGTCAAAGTCATGTGTATGATCATTGTTCACATTAGACTTAACATACATAATCATTGAGAAAACCCAGCATGTAATCACTAAGGATATACATCATGACTCTTTGATATGTTTCTCTGGTGTTCTTTAGGTCAAATGAAATCATGGTATAGCAAACGGTACCTCAAGAAATCATGAATATCTTACTAAGTCGATGTTCTAGGTTGATCCTAATATGGTTTTATCTTAAGAATCCATTCATAAAGGATAATAAGGCATCCTCAACTGTAGTATTGATAAGTTGATCAATACTAGACAAAAGAAAGTCATCCTTAATAGTTTCCTTATTTAGATCTTAGAAATCAATGCAAATGTAGATACTACCATTTTTCTTAGGGACCACCACTATATTGGACATGAATTTTGTGTCATCAATAGCTTTAATGAAACCATCTAGGTATATTTTTGTGATTTCATTGTAAATTGCTAGGGCCAAATCAAGTCTAATCTTGTGAATCTTTTTCTTAACTAGTTTAATGTTAGGATCAAGTATGATGTTGTATTGTAATAAGCATATTTCTACAGTTAACATATCTTCACATGACCAAGCAAAGGCATTAATGTTATCTTGTAGGACCTTGGTGATGCCTTCCATCTTTTAAGGTTCTAGTGAGGAACTTAATTTTATGATTTTCTCCTTACCACTATGTGTCATGGTAGGAACCTCAACTAGAGTGTCATTAGTAATGTCACCATCCTCTAGGTCTTTTAGGCCATTATAGAGGTTTCTCTATTCAGGATATGTGATCAATAAGACTCTTAGGCTTAAGATCTAGGCAATCATGGTTGATACACTATTCAACATCACCATGAGGTCTAGTTAGGATCAAGGGCAAATTGATCTACTCCTAGGTACTCATACTTTAGTCTTTCATGTCAAACAAAAGCACATTAAGTGACACTTGGGTAAAGATGATTATAAAATATCAAAATGCTATGAAATTATGCAAATACACACTACTTTAATGTCAAATAAAGTGCAAACAAGGTCACAAAAGGCCATAAGAGATAGGGATAGAAAAATAAAATGGGATGAAGGCCAAAAAAAGGTCAAATAAGATCCAAACAAGTTGAATCATAATGAAAGTTTGAGAAAATAGAGTAAAAAAATAATCAACTAAGATCACAAGCTTGCAAGTTTAAGGCCACGGTATGCCATGTCGCCATTTTTAGGCCTTAGTGGGTCATGATTCTAGTTTAAGGCCTTAGTAGGGTATGGTTACATGGTGTCAAATGATGGTTAAAGAAGGCCAAACCCATCATTCAATAATAATAAAGGGCTAAACAAACATCAATAGAGGCTATAATAAAGGGAAAAAAGTGAATATAGGGAGACTAAGGCCAATTGATGGAAATGAAGATCAATCATGCAAAATAATATAAAAACCAATTCAAAACATAAAAGAAGATCAAATTAATGAAAATGAAATGCATGTGGTAAAAATTGACTAATACTAGTTATAGAGTCTACTAGTTTTAGGCCTTAGTGGACCATGGAATTAGGCTTCAGGGCTACTAGGTAAGTTTGGTCATTAATAGAGGCTGTTTTAGCATTGTCTAATGTAAAAAAATCATGATTTGCAAGGTACCCATGTTGGACCAATGTTAGATAGGATGGGTGGAATGATCTCTAGTGTGGATGAAATAGCTATGCAGCTTCTCAAGCTTATCATGGGTAGTTTTAAAATTCAGATGGCTTGCATGCTAAGTGAAGTAGGGAAGGGAAGAGGTCAATTTTGGTGTTAATTTTAGCCCATGGAATCTCATATTGAAGCCTAGATCTAGCATCCACATTGAAACCATGCTAGCCAATGTGGCCCCAACATGAATAGTAAGGAAAATTAGTTTGTGACATTCAAAGAATCAAAATTGATGTTCTAAGGAATTCCCAAGGTAGTGCAAGGCTAGATCTATTAAAATTTCCCACTTTGGAGGTTGAAACTAGTAAAAACATAGGTTTTCATATTGTATCCCATTAGAGCCATGCAAGGTAGCATGGATGGAAGGGGGCTCTATGTGGATGACCCAAATCTAGAATTTGGTAGGATCAAATAGGGTCAATATACAATTGAAACTAGGGCTTTGCAATTGGATGCTCCCTAGTTAAGTGTTGAGGCCATTTTGAGATGTTTTATGTGTTAGATTATAGTGAAAGGTGTATCCACAATAGCATCATGTTGGCCAACATGGCTCAAGGAAGATGCACTTGCTTTTAGATTTTGTGGTGGCTCCAGAGGTAGATCAACTAAGGTTTTAGGCTCCTAAGGCTATAGATAGTGATTTCTAAGGTTTTTAATCAAATTTTTCAAGATGTGAAGGTTGTTTTAGGTCATGCATAGTTATACCCCCCTAAGCAATGCTAGGAAACATTACTCCANCATTGGCTAGCATGGGTCTAGTGTGGATACCCTAGGTGTGGACGATAAAAGCCTTTCCACTACCCAAAATTTACATGAAATTTACTTCCATGACCTAGATACCATTCCATAGTATTTGGTAGTTAATAGTAAAAAGGGTTTGAGCTATTTTTCACACTTGAGACCTTATTCATACTAGGGAACCTCTCATCCACACTAGCTAGCATGAGTCTAGAATGGATACCTTCGAGATGTGCCATAAAATCCATTTTATAGCCAAAAATAGCCTTGAAACTTGCCCTTTTGACATCTAAACCCTACAAAAGCCTTCCATAACATTCAAATGTTACAAAATATATTAAAAAGAGTAAAAAACTATCATCCCCCTCCCATCCACATTAGTGTCACACTATCCACTGTGGCTCAAGGGGGCATGGCTACATGAGATACCAAGGAGCCCTAGAAATAATTGATTTTGATACCAAATCTTAACCCTTAACCCTTGCAATAGTATTAGCTTCAAAACCCTATCAAATCCTACCAAAAGTGGGCAAAACCTTGTAGATTTAGTGGATCCATGCCGAGGGGATTCTATCCATGCTGGGTAGCAGATGAAGGGGGTATGAGAATAAAATGTCCAAATATGGCTTTAAAACTGACATATTTTGACCTCCTAGCCCTTTTTNATTGCAAGGGTTAAGGGTTAAGATTTGGTATCAAAATCAATTATTTCTAGGGCTCCTTGGTATCTCATGTAGCCATGCCCCCTTGAGCCACAGTGGATAGTGTGACACTAATGTGGATGGGAGGGGATGATAGTTTTTTACTATTTTTAATATATTTTGTAACATTTGAATGTTATGGAAGGCTTTTGTAGGGTTTAGATGTCAAAAGGGCAAGTTTCAAGGGTATTTCTGGCTATAACATGGATTTTATGGCATATCTCGAAGGTATCCATTCTAGACTCATGATAGCTAGTGTGGATGAGAGGTTCCCTAGTATGAATAAGGTCTCAAGTGTGAAAAATAGCTCAAACCCTTTTTACTATTAACTACCAAATACTATGGGATGGTATCTAGGTCATGGAAGTAAATTTCATGGAAATTTTGGGTAGTGGAAAGGCTTTTATCATCCACACCTAGGGTATCCACACTAGACCCATGCTAGCCAATGTGGGTGGAAGGTTCTCCTAGCATGGATAAGGTTAAAGGTGTAATTTTGACTTATTTTATAACAAGTCTTAAGAATCATAGGTTTGGAAGATCGTCAAGATCAAAATAAGGCATCAAAGTGGTCAATTTTAGTAGTTTAAGGTGTCACTCCATCCATCCACACTAAAAAAATGTTGAGCAGCATGCATGGTGCCCTTGGCAATGTGGCACCACCATATCTACAAGCTTTAGGCACTTTTGGCTAGGTTTGGCAAGGTTTTGAGGCTACCATGGGTGACTAGAGGAGTTTAGGGCTATGTGAGCCTACCTCAAGGTCAAATCATGGCTTGATGAATACCCAAGATAGGCATGAAGGTTGTACCTCCCTAGGCAATGCTAGATCCATGCTAAGTAGCATTGCTTCAGTGTTGTTACCCAAGATGGCAAGACTCATTAAGATCTAACCCCCTTTTGGGGTTTAGGATTTGGTAGGGTCACTAACAAATACTAAAAATGGAAAAGAGGAATGTCTTCGACCATAGTTGATCAAAGGAGGCTAGGACCCATGTTGGATACATGTTTTTCATTGTGGGTATAAATAGGGAAAGGTTGCTAAATGGTTTTATGTGTTCCAAAGGGTTAAAACCTCAGCATTGGAAGGTTTTCAAGCTTGGAACACATCATGCATGGGAGGTGTCTAGTGGAGCCCATCCCAAAATTTAAAAATTTGAAACTTGGTGCGAACTCCCACCATTCTTGGCATTGGGTAGACTTTCCCTTCTTTGCATTTCTAGTACACCATGATTTTTAGTGCTCGGAATTAGAAATAGAGGCATGCAAGATGGTTTTTAGGTTTATGTCTAGCTTTTATGTTTAATTCCATCAAAAATCCATCACAAATTGTCATTATCTTCTAAAATGCATTGGATCTAAGATTTGGTAGAGATTTTTCTTCTAAGAACTTCCCATTCTTAGTGTGGTTGCTTCAGATCTCCCTCCAAAGTAGTGTTCGAGCTTCTATCCATCAGATTCCCAAGCCTTCCCATTATTGATTGTTCAGCATGAAGATGAGAGGTGGTAATAGCAATAACCCAATCATTGAGAAGGTAGACATAGTAGCCCAGGGCATCTTCATCTGCCTAGGCATTTTGTGATTTATGGCTTATCTGCTACAACTTTGAGGTAGGCCATTACTAGCAATTTTTTGTTGTTTTATGGCCACTCTTGGTGTTTTTTCTAGCTTGGGATAAGGCCATTTTCTCATATATAGGACATTGTGATTGATGGAATTTAATTTTTACTAAATCCTACCCCCTATTTGGATGCTATTTATTCATTTCTAAGGTTATTTGGTTGTTTAGGTTTTGTTTCATGTAGTCTTCACATTAGGCCTTGTCAGTTTTTTATCTATTTTTGACCATTTCTATCAAAAAAGGAAGCATATATGTGAATGTTTTGTTAAGAAAATGGTCATAAGTTGTAAAACTTTGAGGTTTTTGGTGTCTAGTATTATGTTTGATATTTCCATTGGCTATGGTTTTTCTTAATTTAGAGTTGGAACAAAAATGTTATGAATGTTTTGACTAGGCTGTATGATTATGTTTTGTTCCATTTTTTATTTTTTGTAGAGAACTATAAATTCTTTTTAAAGAAATGAAAGTGGCTTTGTATTTTTTTTATGGCTATGGCTATGTAGATATTGATGTAAGCTTTCAACTGGTTGTAGAATCACTTTGTTTGAACCTAAAACAATTTTTTGATGAGGTTTCTACAAAACTTGCATGAAAAGGAATTTTTGATGATGGCTAGGTTCATGGTTGGTTTTCTATATTTAATAGTTAAAATAGTTATGAATTTTTGGCTATTCAGGTTATCGCTATAAAGCTCATGATTTTAGGATTCCAATGTCCATAGAATCACTAAAATCAGAGTTAAGATGAATGTTTAATGAATTTTTTACTAAGGCTACATAAATTAGGGCTTTTTTTTAGTTGTATCATTTTTACTCCTTAATCATTTTTCTTGCCAATGTCCCATAGCACTACAAATTCCTGAGCATGTTAACAATGCTATAAGATTTTTTTTTTCTATTTTTTTGTAATGGTTTTAAGGTATTTTTGTGTAAATATTGTTTCAAACTAAGGCATAGTTTTCTTGTGATGTTGTACATGTTATAATGTTTTGGCTATAATGTCTAAGGGTTATAAAGATTGTAACACTATTTTTTTGAATTCCCAAATGAATTTCAACCAACACCATAGAGTTTTTCATGAGGGTTAATTTCACCCCTAACTAGGATGTTTGGTAAAATGTTTCAAAGAACTCTAAGTGTTAAAACATGGTATTTATAGTGGGTATTTGTTTTCCATGCAATGCTCTTCTAAAATCCTTCCTAAGAATGGTAGAGTTTTTGGTAATCCTTTGCTACATCAACACTCCAAAGGCTAACACCCCTTTCCCTGATTTGGTTCTTATGCGGGACTTACTATGGTTCTAGCTAGGGGCAAGGGGATTCATTGTCTACATCCTACAAAACTATGGTGTGATGGTGTGGTCACATCTAGCTACTAATATGACTAGTGTCATAGTAGAGACCCTAATTCCTTAGGTGTCTAACTTGATCATCAAATTCATAACTGATGATCTGGAAACCCAGGTAGTAGGGGAGGTAGTAGACACTAGGGATAGCATCGGTACACACTACCTATCTAAGATCTAGATCATGCCAGACTATTCTTAATATAATGTTGATAACACTCTAATGGTGGCATACAAAGTTGACACATTATTCTTAAATCCCCCTAGCATAGTGTACCATCTACAAGGATAAGCATGGTTGTGATAAGTAATTGATATTTTTGGCTTAATTACCTTTCACTAACTTGTCAATTTCTATGCACATCTTGCAAGTAAAGGGTTAATGGATAATTTTTAATCAAGAATTATTAGACCTTGGTGGTGGCTAAAACAACATTAAATGTAGTTATCAAAGCCCCTAAAAATAGGACCATTTTGTATGATCAATTAAGAAGTGACTTTGATAAATACATTGATGTTTTTAACATCATCTACAAGAAGTGTGTAGTTGTTGAGATAGCACAAAGCTAATGGGTGGGCACCAAGCACATTAGCAAGAAAACCATTACCATTGGGACCTCTACACAAGTGTCATCGAACAAGAAAAATAAAGGTAAAAACAAGTATAATTTTTTATGTTATGTCTAATGTTGT
>MNCI01004544.1:0-18141 GCA_015680685.1 Gnetum montanum
TTATAGTGATTATGAAAAGAATTGAACTCATAACTCATTGTTGCAGCAAAAAAAAAAAAAAAAAAAAAAAAAAAAAAAAAAAAAAAANTTAAAAAATATACAAAAAAATATTTCTCAAGAAAGAGTCAGTTACAAGAAACCATCCATTATCCATTATTCCACCTACAAATAGGGAAAGGAGGAGAGGAAAAAATCACACAAGGCAAAAGTAGCTAAGTAGGACAAAAAAAGAAAAAGGATATAGCAACAAGGAGTGTGACCAGGAAGGGAAAGAAGATTGTGGCTGCTACAGGAGATAGCAAGGAGAAAGAAAACAAGTGTTGCATAGCAATCCAATATTCTAATAATTCCTCCTAATAAGGAAGATATCTAAGCAAGGAGATAAAATGATCCATCTTTGTTATGTTTGATAATGGCCAATAAGGCCTGATTTTCTCAACTTTTCTTGCTTGCCTAACCACCTTCACAATGCTTGTACGAAATTACCAAGATTGTTGTTCTAAGCTTAGATTGTTGAAACCTTTATTACTTTTTTTGGATCTCCCCACCTGTCCTTTGCACTCTCACACCTAAATGACTTGGATGAGAGTTGTTTCTATAACGATTCAAAAACACCCATAACGATTTAGGGCATTTTTGGGAAAAGACTGCCAACAAGGGCCAAGGATCCCTAATATCAGGATTGCTATCGCCACCAAAAAGTGAGAGTATCCTTGGGCCCATGGATAATTGTGAATGTTTTAAAATTGTTGAATTCTTGGGTTTCGGTTGAAATTTGGTTGATGAACCCTTCCCCTTTGAATGCATAAATCTTGGATTTGAATCTTGAATTATACTTTTTTTTCCTATACCTTCTCAAGTCTGATTTTGATATCAAATCTATAAGTTGATGGAGTGGGGAAAAACCTAGGATGTTAATTTATGGTTGTGATCTATCTATTCTCTGTTGTTGAACATATGAATTTCCTGATTAAATGATTAATGTTAAAATTGTTACAAGAGTTAAATTCAGATGATCTTGTTTTGTATGCTGCTGGAAATTATAAAATAATTATGTGATTGAACAAATCTAAGATTATTAATTTATCTGCTTCTGTGGTCATTTCTTTGGTTTACAAATGTGTAAATGATCCTGATTACATATCTCTTTTTAGGTTGAATAAAAAAAGTTTTTTTTTTAATCTAATGAATCTTGCACAAATATTTTACTATGGTTATTTCTTTTTAGAATTATCTCTTAATTCTTAAAACTAATATTGATTGACCTGTTTCAAAGCTAGATCTAGGCACTGTTGATTTCATTTTAATTTTATAGGTTAATGTTAGTTTGATTGTTGTAGAAAGAAAGCCACCTGTGCATTTTCTTCTTTCAACTAGCTTTCTTTCTAAGGGGCTTCAGGTGTTAGCTCTTGCTCCCTATGAATGGGTATTACATTGTTGAATTCAAAGACATTAAAAAATAAAATAGAGGATCCTCACCCATAGCCTCAATGATCATCCTACCAAGTCGAGTCCTAGCTGTTAAGGAAAGTTGATTGAACAGTCATTGACCACCATAAGCAAGTTGTTAACAAGAGTCAATTGTAACAGTAACAGTAACAGTTTTAACTTTATGTAAACAAGCTGTTAATAAGTGCCCCTTGTAACAGTTGCAATTCTGTAATTATCCCAACTATAAATGTACAGGGACTGACCAAGGAAGTATTTAGCAATATTCCGTTTTTACTTCCTCCTTGGTGCTCATTCAATTTTATCATGGTATCAGGTTTTCCAGTTAACGTTTTCATCAGAGATCACTGTGTAAGCACAGACAAGATTTCTAAAGGTTTTCACATCAAATGCAGGAAGAGTAAATTGAAGTATGTTGATTTTCTATGCAATATCTATAGTTTGTGTGTTGATTATCTGCACAATATCTGTTTGTTTTCGGGAAAAGATGTCCTCAGAAGGATCTCCGTCAGTCTTCTCTTTTCCCAATGTGGTGTCTTTTTTTTAATTTTTGAGGTAATATTCAAGAGTTGTATTACTGAGATAAAAACTGTACAGAGGAATTTACAACAACGAGGGCCAAGTAGGTCCCACCCTTGGGGGTGGGAGAACCCCCATCCAACCAAAACATACTGAAACTAAAATCTATTAGTGGAGACAGGCTCATAGCATTCACTAAGTCACCCCTCTAATCCATCAGGCATCCAAAAAAAGGGGATCCAACAATCATCCCCCCCTTACCACAGTATGTGATGAAGACCTCCAATGACAAAGACAAAAAAAAAGAAAAAAAAAAAGACAACAAACAACCAGAACAAACACACAAAGTTCAACGAGAGCCTAAACAATCATCCCCCCCTTACCACAGTATGTGATGAAGACCTCCAATGACAAAGACAAAAAAAAAGAAAAAAAAAAAGACAACAAACAACCAGAACAAACACACAAAGTTCAACGAGAGCCTAGCCAACGTGGAAAAAGGGATCCACTATAGATGCTTAGACAGAGTATCGCATTCACAATCCAGCAGCTCCTGAGCATGCAGATTATCCAACATATTTTGGTCTGCTCAGAGTCCACAAAATTCGCAGCCTGCTGGAACTCCTTAAAAGTAGCTTCATCCGAGCCCGTTCATCAATGGAACCACATCCATCCAAACGGAATTTGGAAGAAGTGTGCCAAATGTGCTGCCTAAGGGCAGTCCACATGGTCTCATAATTGATATCCAAAATCACATATGGGCATTGGCCCGCCCTCAACCACGTTCGAGAATTCTGCTTGTGTGCCCTATCAATCTATCGATTACGTTGCACCTCTTTTCCCAATATGTTGTCCCAACTCATTTCTGTGAAACTGGATTCGACAAATTACATGGTTTGACAGGATTTGGTTGAAACTTCTATCAAGGGGCAGCAGCTGCATTGTCATATTATGGGCAAATTTGCTCCTCCTCCAAAATTATTACAAAGAAGGAAGTGGCAAGCAACGGAACTAAGCAAGAACTAGTCATCCCGAATTAAGCAAATAAGGTTTGGTATTCACATGATACGCAAGTGGTCAGTTGGAGTAAGTCCACTATTTCTGCTAAAATATTACCACAAGTGATAAATATAGATAACGCCTATGAATTGCGGCAGAGTTTGATGGAATCATTTGCTATTCAAATTAATGCCAAAGTCATGTAATTTAAAAGGATGTTGTAAGATGCCATGCAAGGAGAGTGTGACTGAGCATTTCAATTACATTAAACAAACCTGTGATCAACTTACCACTGTTGGAGAAATCATATCAAACAGGGATAAAGTTATGTATTTGCATGATTGTTTGCGGGATGAGTTTTACACGCTGTTTGTTACCATTACGAATCAGCCTACTCTTTCTAAATTTCAGAGTGTCCTCCCTGCATTTTTACAACATGGGCAGTTCAATATGAAACGGAAAAGTGATATACATTTTGCTGATAAAGCCCTTTTGCTAATGTAGGAGGAGGACGTAGTAATCGTTGCTGTGGTGGATTTAGAGGTTGTGGCAATTGTGGATGTAATGATAACCTGAAAGGTCACAGTAGATTTGACAATCAAGAAAGAGGGCGTAGAGAAAATCAAGCAAGAGTTCACTGTTAGATATATGTCGGCAATTAAAGCATAGCGCCAAATACTATTGGGATAGATTCAAGGACGATTAGAACAAGACCAAGCATGATCAAAGTCAGAACACTGTGTTGACTACAGATATGAGCACTTTCAGTATCTCAGATCCCAAAGACCAGGCTTGGATTGTAGAAAGTGGTACAGTACAACACATTGCAGATCTATAGTGGTAGTGCTAAAATAATTACCAGAGATGGCAGTTCACACACCATTTCCCATGTAGGGAATGTAGAAATTCATACTCCTCATGGTTATATTATTCTTAAAAATGTTTTTCTTGTCCATTCTTTTAAATATAATCTATTTTCTGTGCCACAATTCACTCACAGTACTCAAAGTGAATGTGTTTTTACACTCTCCTATGTCTTCTTGGAGGGTCTCTTGTTGAAAGAAATCCATGATAAAAGAACAAGAAGAGGGCAACTATATTACATTTAAGGAAACAATAGTTTGCAGTCATTGGAACGTTGTCAAATCAATCATGTCAAGTCAATCCTCTTAGTGTAGGGAGCCAAGTAGAGACCACAGCGATCTTGTTGACGGTCTTGTTAGTTCAGCTGATTTGAATTTAGAGTCTTGTCTTTGGCATTATAGACTGGGTCATAGATCCTTTGATATATTCAAGAAGCCATGTATTCAGAACTCTATTGCTTTTAGTAATAAAAATAAGATGACTCATTCTTTATGTCAATCATGTCAACTCGGAAAACACACACATCTTCCTTTTAATTCCTCTGAATGCGTTGCTGATCATCCAACTCAAGCTTATTCACTCTAATCTGTGGGGTTCATCTCCAATTGCTTCACCTTTGCATTTCATGTTGTGTCATCTTTGTCAATGAATTTTCACAGTATACCTGAATTTATTTCATGGGTAAATTTGAATTGTTCCAAATATTTTGCCAATTTAGAGCTATGGTAGAAAAGGTGCACAATTGTTATATATGTTCCCTACGTAGTAACCATGGTGGTGAATTCATGTCAAATGAATTCCAACATTATTTAAAGAAACATGAGATTCATCATGAAAGATACTGTCCATATACTCCTCAGTAAAATGGAGTAGTAGAAAGAAAGCATCGCCATATAACAGAGATGGGACTCTCGATCATGTTTGTTGGTAAAGTCCCTAAATTCTTGTCGATAGAGGCCTTTCATACTGTTGTGCATTTAATTAATCGACTCCCAACTGATCTTTTAAAAGGAAAAACTCCATATTATAAGTTGTTTGGATACAAACTTAGCTATGATTGCATATGTTCATGTTGACAGAACTTTAAGAGACAAATTATCACCAAAGTCACAGAAATGCATCTTTGTGGGCTATGATGACAAGTCAAAAGGTTATCACTGCTACAGCTTGGAAAAGAGGAGAATTTACATTAGTAGACGTGAATTTGGATTAAACCAGTATGGTTAATCAGACTGATAATCAGCACGTCATGTAGAATTTTGAATACAACAGCCAGATGCAGGAAAATCCAGGTTTGAATCAGGAGGACTTTGCAGTAACTCAGCACAAATCAGATCAGTTGCAGAGTAGAACAAGAATGATTGAATCCTCAGCTTAACAGATTGAAGTTCCTAGACGTTTTGGTGGAGTTGTTATCACCAAAGAGGAAGTTCAATGCATCAGAATAATGCAAAGAACAGAACCGGCAGACGGGATGAAATTTCAACTGAACACTACGCAGGAAATCCAGATTTAAATCCAGCAAATTCACAAGAAGCAAATGAGTAGCATATTATCATAACCTGCATATTTTATATGAAGGTCTTTAAGAGAGACACACCCAACTGATAAGTGGGTGAGTTATGAAGCATTCAATGCAGAATATCAGCCTTTTTGAGCAATATTACCAAGGTGAAAGAACCCAACAACTATAGTGAAGCTGCCCATGATCCTAAGTAAATTGCTGCGATGATAGAGGAAATAAATATCATGCATGCAAATCAAACATAGACTATTGTTGAAAGGCTGCAGAACTAGATTGTTGTAAAGAGCAAGTGGGTCTATAAAGTCAATTATAAGTCAGATGGATCAATTGAAAGGTGCAAGGCAAACCTTGTGGTGTGTGGCTTCAACCAACAGTATGGGATAGATTATGATGAAACATTCAGTCCTGTGGTGAAGATTGTGATAGTGAGGGTGATTTTATGCTTAGGCTTGTCACATGATTGGCTGCTCTATCAGTTGGATGTTAAGAATGCCTTTCTACATGGAAAGCTCAACATGGAAGTATACATGGTGTTGGAAAAATAAAGACAAATACATTAATTGTTGTATTTCCTTTTATGTTGCATTTGATGGGGGGACGTGTTTTGTCCCACATGTATTAGGATTAGGATTGGCGGTTACAATCATTAATGGTGGCGGTTACAATCATTAATGGTGACAGTTACAATTATTAATGATGATGGTTACAATCATTAATGGTGACGGTTGTTACCATTAATGGTGGCGCTTACAATCATTAATGGTGGCAGTTACAATCATTAATGATGGCGGTTACAATCATTAATGGTGGCGGTTATAATCATTAATGATGACGGTTACGATCATTAATGTTGGTGTTTTATCCCACAGGTATTAGAATTGGGGTTTGGTCCTCATGTTTCTTCATAAATAGAAGGCTTGGGGTAGCCTTTAGCATGTGCTTTGAAGTGAAAGCATTGTATCAAGGTTTTACCTTGGAGACGTGAGTCTTGTTGGTGTTGATCTAAGATCTGTTGGAAAAACAGATTGGGTGTTTGGAAAAGTTACAACGACGGCTTGTGTCCTGAAGATTTGAGAAGAATAAAAGGTAAATCAGCATTGTTGTGCAAGTAGGGTAAAAAAGGCCTGAACCACATAACTCTCTGTGTTCTTGTGCTATTTTTACTGTTTTCATTCTGCTTTCATCTTGTTATCACAGCAAATGTTTGCTAGAGTTTAAAACTTTTTGAGAGTGAT
Source organism: Gnetum montanum (assembly GCA_015680685.1). Taxonomy (NCBI): domain Eukaryota; kingdom Viridiplantae; phylum Streptophyta; class Gnetopsida; order Gnetales; family Gnetaceae; genus Gnetum; species Gnetum montanum. The sequence goes on from MNCI01004544.1 coordinate 6,592, forward strand.
TTATAGTGTTTCTTGACCTGCTACAGCACAATATTTTGCCTCTAATGATTTATTCAAAGATGTAGGGTTCTAATAATTTCTTCAGAGCATTTGTAGTGTGTTTTCAGATCTGATTATAACACATGGAACAACCTTGAGAGGTATGTGTGCAAACTCAAGATATCTATAGATGGTTAAAAACAAGCATCTCGTGCTTGGTTTCAACGTTTTCATGAAGTGGTTAAAAAGTTTGTTCTTGTGAGAAATGAAGCTAACTATTCAGTTTTTTTAGAAGACAAAAACCATGATTAAATGTGTTTTAGTGGCAAACACGAGAGGGGCGAGGGGCTTTAGCCATGGAACAACTGCAGGTTAATTTCAGTATGCAGAATGTGTCAAGTAAGGCATGTGTTAGTGTATAGTATTCCGTGACTCAATCGTTACGTGGATGGGCTAAGGTAACCTAGAGTGGCAGAGTTGATTTCTTAGTAATGTTTTTTTCAATTTATTTCCTAAACGTAGATGATGATCTTTATATAATCTGATTATATGTAGACATTATAATCACAGGGAGTTCAAATGAGTTCATCAATGACATGAAGCAAGTCTTGAATAGAAACTTTATGGTGAAAGACCTAGGAGCCCTCAAACATTTTCTTGAGATTGAAATAGATAGGAAGAATGATCAGAATCAGCTAACTCAATCAAAGTATGCTTTCAATCTACTTCAAAAGGCAAAAATGGTGAATTGCAAGCTTTCAATTACACCTATGGTTGTGAATAAGAAGTATGTTATGAATGCCACTCTACACGGAAAGCGCAAGGTGGAAGTATATATGGAACAACCAATAGGATTTGAAGAAGGAGACCTTGAGAGGTACGTGTGCAACTCAAGACATCTATATATGGTTTGAAACAAGCATCTCGTGCTTGGTTTCAACATTTTCATGAGGTGGTTGCAAAGTAGCTAACTATTCACGTTAGAAGACAAACCATGATTAAATGTATTTTAGCAGCAAATGCGAGGGACTTTAGCCAGGGAACGACCGCAGGTTAATTTTGGTATGCAGTATGTGCCAAGTAAGGCACATATTAATGTATAGTATTCTGTGACTCAGTCATTGCGCAGACGGGCTAAGGTAACCTAGAGTGGCAGAGTTGATTTCTTAGTAATGTTTTTTAAAATTTATTTCCTAAGCATAGATATAATCTTTGTATAATCTTATTATATGTATACGATATTGTCATCAAAGGGAGTTCAAATGAATTCATCAATCACATGAAGCAAGTCTTGAATAGAAGCTTTATGATGAAAGACTTGGGACCCCTCAAACATTTTCTTGAGATTGAAATAGATAGGAAGAATGATCAGATTCAACTAACTCAGTCAAAGTATCCTTTGGACCTACTTCAGAAGGCAAAAATGGGGAATTGCAAACTTGCAATTACACTTATGGTTGTGAATAAGAAGTTGTATGAATCAGATGGTCAAGAAATTTCAGATGCTACTACCTACAAAATCTTGCAAGAACATTGCAATTTTCTCACGCGTAGCAGACCTAACATTACGTATGCAGTGAAGAAAGTATGTCAATTTATGCAATCTCCCAGACAAATTCACATGGAAACTTTGAAGAGGTTTATTAGATATGTTACAGGAACTATCATGAATGGCATTGTTATGCATAAAGATGATCCGGTTGACATCAGAATACAATCTATTCAAGCATATTCCGATGATGACTGGGCTAGTGATCCAGAAACAAGAAGGTATGTATTTGGTTACTGTATTCTCTTAGGGCAAAGTTTGATATCTTGGTGTAGTAAGAAGCAAAAGACAGTGGCCAGCTCAAGCACAGAGGCTGAATACAGAGCCTAGGCTTGTACAGTGGCAGAGTAGACATGGATAAGGAAGTTGATGCATAGTGTGATTGGTGGAAGTGGAACACGAGCCCTATATTGCGACAACAAAAGTGCATTGGCTATTGCAATTAATCCAGCATTTCATGGTAAGACAAAACATATTGAAATTGACTACCATTTCGTTCAAGCGAAGATTGAACCAAGAGAGACTAAAGTTGGATATGTCGAGTCTGAAATCAGCTTGCCAATGTCTTCACTAAGAGTTTATGTAAAGACAAGCACATGTACATGATTAACAAACTTATCACTCCTCACCCCATGATAATTTTGAGGGGGAGTGTTAAGGAAAGTTGATAGACAAGTTGTTAACAGCCATAAGCAAGTTGTTAACAAGAGTTAGTTGTAACTATTTATGTAAAGACAAGCACATGTACATGATTAACAAACTTATCAATCCTCACACCATGATAATTGAGGGGGAGTGTTAAGGAAAGTGGATAGACCAGTTGTTAACAGCCATTAGCAAATTGTTAACAAGAGTCGGTTGTAATTATTACAGTAACAATTTTAACTTTGTGTAAAAAAGCTGTTGATAAGTGTCACTTATAACTATAACAATTCTAACTTTGATAAGTGTAAGCAAGTTGGTGAGTAGTAACTCGTGTCACTTGACCTATTCTAGTTGGCTTACTCGTGCACCACGACCAATGCCAGCAACATAGAACAGAGGATATATTTGCAGTACTAAGGCAATATAGGTTATTTAGTTGGTTGCAGGTTCGAGAACCCAAGTGGGAAAACTTTTTCTTTTATTGATTGAACAAATAAATAAACTACTATATTAAGTTCATGCTGATGAAAGCGGGGATGTGAATCATTGTAGCCGTGGTAAAGCAAGCATGTAACTGTTATAATATTGTAATTATTCCAACTATAAATGTATAGGAGCCGACCAAGGAAGCATGTATCGAATAAATAAATAAATATTTTCCATTTTTACGACCTCCTTGGTTTTCTTTTAGTTTTATCACTAGAAGGGTTAGTGGATGAGCAAAAGCCTAGCCTCAAGTGGTTGTGCCAATGTTCGAATCCATGTCTTTTGACTTAAGAAATAAAATCTTAGTCCATATTCATTTTCCAAGATGTTACTATCAACTCTAGCATAGTCTCTTTCACTTACTTTCTATACCTTCCAAAATACGGCAATTTCTTTCCTTGAAAGCTTCAAGGATCACATGTTGGTATGCAAACTCAAATTTTATTAATGGATCATGTTTTACCAATCTATATTCAAGAAACTGCAAAATCTTTTCAAGATTTGGGATTATAAAATGCTAGTCTGTCTTTAAACTTTATTCCAGATATGTGCAATGCAGAAAGGTATGGTTACCATTCTTGCCTGCATTTTTACAAAACCAACATCCACTAACCATCATCCATCCTCAAGACATAAAGCTCTTTATAATTAAAATTTTCCCTTTTTTTCTGTGTAATATCAAAAAACACAAACTTAGCAATCAGACATTTTTTCCAATGTATAGTTTTCTTCTCTATGTGGCCTGTGCATAATGTATTATAAGCATTTTCAATCTTTTCATCATTTATTCTATCCAATCAGGGTGATCTCTTAGAGAAGAAAATTGATTAGATGCTGATTTTTGAGCCACATGTCCACCAGAAACTAACTTGAACATCTATTAGCAAGTCAGGACTTTTAATATTGAACTGAAAGGTTATGGATTGAATGCTCTAAAAATTAACTTGATTCTCACCTTGTACGATTGCATAATTTTCTATAACCACAACTCACCATCATGAAACTTTTGACCCTGACACTTCATCTATGTATGTCATTTACAAATCACTTCTCTATTGTTAATGTGCCAATCATCATCATTAATAAGCCGTCCAATGGCATTTTGTATGTCTATTGTAAGCCCTGGATTTGGGAAGTATTTAACACGCCTTGTACTTGTAGTTCTAGCATGTGCAATTGAAGTTTATACCTCCCAAGTTTGCATCCTTGCCTCTTATGTCACACTTCTAGGTTTTGTACATGTTTTGAGTTCCTTATGGTGCTTTCAGCTTCATTCGAGCATCCCATGACCTTGTCATGTTCCTTGGTGTTTCAACATTCATCCAAAAGTCATGGCAAGAAACATGGTTTTTCTTTTCTTTTCTTTTTCTTCTTTTTTTTTTCTGGGGCAGGGGCACTTACACACCCCCTACCAAGCCTAGTTTGGCTACTTCACCCACAGTGCGATTGGGATCGGCCTAAGCTGTGTTGGAGGACCTCGATTGATGCCTAGGAGCTAGCAAACCTCTACTATTATCTTGTGAAAACTATAAAAAACCAAGATGAGCTCTCATACACATCATAGACATAACTTTGATTCAATTTGAGCTTTTGGCATCTAGTTTGTGTGAAAAACTTTCCCTCCCTTGGGTAAGTTGATTTCTTCCTTGTCTCGTGAGTGTTTTAAGTTGTTGCTTGTACAAGTACGACTAGACTCTGTCAGAGTATTACCTTGCTTACATTGTCTAAAACCATTTAGTCAATGCAGAGTCTAGTGTTTGTGCAATGAATAAAGCTCATAGTTTTCCCTTTGTTCTTTGATGCTTTAAAACATTTAAACACTAAAAATATTTATTTTATTCTCATTTCATCAAGCTACGACAATTCATCCTTATCTGAGAGGTCATAACTATATGGTATTGTGTTGGGCCATCAAGGTTGTGACTAAGAGCTATTTATTGCTTTCTATGAGTGGTGTTGCACTTATCCCATAATGGATTGTGACACATGTGAGTGCTGCACCCATCCCAACACGGGATTGTAATGTGTGTGTGTTTATCATTGTTTTATTCTTATATTCATAAAACATATAAAAATTATAAAATATACAATTATAGCTATTATCTCAACTTCCTCACTATGGCAACACAAGTCATTATTGTATGATATGTACTATAATCTCTTTTATATTTATTGAACGCAACAATATATATGAGTGTTCTTGGCAATCCACTCAACATCATCTTCAAAGCTTAAAAACGAAGCACATCACATTTCATAGGATATAATTTCATTGGTTATGGTCAACGAGACCCCCATCATTGACACCATTGTCAGGAAGTATCACAAAGATCAGCTTTCACCTTTGAGCATGCCTAAAGCTCAATGTCATACTCCAAGGTCTACCAGGTGATAGACATGGATTAGTCGTTGGGAGAAATCCTTCACACCATGTCAAAAAAATTTTATTTCTACTATGTTTGTTTGTGTATTTAATAAAGTTGGTGTGTTTAGTTAGAATTTTTGTACTTTTTGAGCCTAACGAGTAATCTGCATAATATTTCCTTTTCATTTAGTGTACCTTATGAATGCTCACCCAATAAGCCAATGGTGGATGGGTAAGCTATAGATGTGCTGATGATGCTAGAGTGTCGAATGGGTCCAAAGTGGAGTCTTGATCAATGGAATGTCACAATAGAATTCACCCACCCACTTTCCTTTACTTATCACTAGTGAACCAAGCTCAATTTTAGCAAGGAGCTAGGACTAACACTACGATCTATTGAAGCTATTGCTACTCGAACAGTGGGCTTAGGGATCTTGGAAGTGAAACAGTGGGCTTAGGGATCTTGGAAGTGTAGTTGGTCACTGGCAAAGAAAGGATGTGTCATTGAGGGTCCTTGTGACCACTAGATGGGTCTAATCAATGTGATTGGATCAAGTGTAGAAGAGGTTTATGATCTCATGGACCTATGCATACCATGCAGTGAGGGATGAATTTTCATGTTCATGCAAGTCAAAGATTCTAGGTGGTGATACAGCACTCCAATCATTTCCATGATTCCCACACACCATTTGAAACCCCTCTTCTCATGAAAGAAAAAGAAAAGATGAAAAATAAACAAAAAATTAAACACAAATTAAAAAAAGAAAACAAGCATATGAAAAAAAAAAGAGAAGAAAAAAGAGAAAAGAAAAGAAAAGCAATAAAATAATAACAATGATGAGAAGAGGAGGTAATGGGAAGAGTTATATAACTTCAAGCTTATCAGTCAACACAAATTGGTATTCTTACCATCCCAAACTGGCCCTATGATTGCTTAAATTAAGACCAAAATGAGTGGTTGAATCAATACCTATGTAAGCCTTTCTCATGTTCAACTTGTTGCCTTGATCACTTGACTTCCAAAATGTAACAATCCAAGATAATCTCCTGTTCATCCCTACCCATGGCCATGAAGGCCTAGAAGTCTTTATCTCAGTGAACTTTGGTAATGTCAATTACTACTTCCACCCAACTCCTAAATCCATTTGGTTTTAGGGACCAAGGTCATATCTCTTGGTCCAAACCATAACCATACCCATCATGAGACTTCCAAATGCTTGTTCATGGCATTGTAATCAATGTTGGGATTGGGATCAATTAGCACAGCCAAAGGGACCGATAGAGGGTTTTGGTAAAGCAAAATTTGGGGAACCTTATGTGCATACACGCATAGATGGAAGAAAACCAAATCAGAATCTTGACTTCTAGATGACCTGTAGCATGTTGCATTGGTTTAGTTTCACCAACAATTGGACCGCAAAATAATCAAGGCTAGATGGCACTGGTAGTGGCAAGGATGGCCTTGCACTTGGAAGGGGGACTTTGAGGTTTATCCCCACCCTGTGGACGAATAGCGGTGAAGGGATGCAACAATGGATCTCTCTCAAGGTGTAGGATATGTTCACATGCTCCCATGACCTAATTAAATGTTTTGCTAGGGATTCAATGATGTTGCACTCTCACCTTCTCTCTCTTGACCATCATATATTCTCCATCTCTTTCTTTTAATTTTTACCAATTATTGTGTATGGCAGGAAGTCGATCAAGCAAAACGGAGGATGACATTTGGCCATCCAAGGGGAAGAACTTGTGTTTGATGTTGATGTCTCATTGGTTGTTCGAAATCCATGCTTGTCCCATCAACAGGTTTCACAAGCACAAAAACGATAGTTTCCTACTATGGGAAGGATCCACTTGTGAATCCTTGGGGAGTGATGGTTGTGGTTGTATGACATAAGGCACTCAATTGATCTTCCGTTTGGTGGTTGTCACCCGATGAGCCTAATGGTTTGACCAAGACTATTTCTTTTCCAAGCAATCTTTGACCTATGTATTTTGATTATGGATTGGATGTTTGAGCGAGTCATACTTCGTGTTTTTTACACACCTTAGTCTATTTTGTTGATTGCATTGCACATTTTAGAGCCTTTTGGTTTGTTTAGGATGCAAGATAGGCATGCTCTTATCAATTCCTACTATTATGCCTTTATTTGTTGTGCTTGTGTTTTTCTGTATGTGCATTTAATTCATGTTATCCAAGGCTAGTGTCTCGTAACTCAGTCATGGGGGAAAGGCATTTCCTATGTCAATTATCATATTTGTGTACATGTTTAGCATTCAACTGTGATTTTGTTCTTCATGTTTTCTTTGGGTATTATGCTTACCGTTGTTTTTGTGCATAATTTTTTCAATGATGGTTTAATGCTTAAAGAATTCACATGATTTTTAGCATTATTGCAATCCAACATGTTTAGGCAGGGTCCACTTTTCATAATTGAGGCCCATGTAGAAATCCATCAGGAGATCTTAAGCCTCAGTTCATGGTTCGGCAAAGAGACAACACCCTTTGCCTCCACTTGAAGAACACTAGTTGGATCCAAAATTTGAAAGGCCTCTCTCAAAAGGCAAATCCAAAGGTAAAAGGATCATGTTCCCGAACTAAAAGTAGCAGGTATGCATAACAATCGTCACCCAAGTACAAGCCAAAAGATTTGTCAAAGATTTTCATCAAGCCTAAAGCATCTTCAACTTTGCAAGCTTACCAACTGACTCTTCTTGTTAGCCACCATCCCTTGGCTCCTCTTCTCAGAGTGGCAGTTTTGTAATGCATCTTGTGTCAAAGTCATCTGTACATTTATAATTCCAACACATTAGCCTTGTCATGTGTTTGGTCCCTACTTTATGTCTTGGGTGTAAAAGCTATGGGACTAGCTTTACTCAGTCATGAGGAAATGATGAGTCATCCAATGGCATTTTGTATATCTATTGTAAGCCCTAGATTTGGGAAGTATTTCGCATGCCCTGCGTTTGTACTTTTAGCATGTGCAGTTGAGGCTAATACCTCCCAGGTTTGCATCCTTTCCTTCTATGTCACACTTCCAAATTTTGTGCATGTTTTGGGCTCCTTGGGATGCTTTCAGTTTTGTTCAAGCATCTCAGGACCCTGTCGACATGTTCCCTAGTGTTTCAATTTTCATTCAAAATTGGCATCAAGAAGTGTGGCTTTGGGGAAGGGGGGGAGTGTTGACTACCTTGTGTTAGTGCACCTTCCCCCTTCCCCCTCCCCCCTCCCACACCGTCGTGCACCCCGCCGCCCACTCCCACCAGTGTGGGCATTCCAGCTCATGAAGAATATCCAGCGTGTTCTGATGTAGCTCTGCGTCCATAAAACTGGCGGCCTGCTAGATTCCTTGCATGGCCAACTCCCGTCTGTACCGGTCCTCCGTCGACATCCCCCAATCTAGATGGAAGCATGCCGAGGTTCAATGGATGTGGCGTCTGAGCTGTCGCAATTGATGCCCAAGATGAGGTATGGGCACCATCCACTTCTAAGCCATTGGCATGCACTATGCTCGTGCACCTGGTCCAATTGGCGCTGTTGCTGAGTTTCCTCCTCCTGTTCCCATTCAAGCTGTACCCGTTTAGCCTCCTCACGCTCCCTTCGGGAGGTTTCCTCCTACAGCATCTCTTCTCTCACTTGGGCCCGGATCTCATCCACCAACTGGGCCCAGGCTACATCGGCCTGGAGGGTTTGTTGCCTCACCCTCTCCTGCTCCCTCTCTCTAAACTAGGTCTCCAACTCGGCCCGTGCCTGCATGAGGGCTTCCCGCCATTTTGCCTCCCACTCCTGCCGCTTAGCCTCGCGTGCTGCAATTGCGGCCTTCTGTGCAGCCTGCTACAACTCCTCTTCCCAGTTCGCGTTACGCCCGAAGGTCTCAGGCAAAGATGACTTCCGCACCGTGAAACTAGTTGGAGGACGATGTCCTCGCTGGCTACACAGTTTTCGCGTGTAAGTCATTGCAGGTGGGGGGCAAAGGTTCTCCCAGCTAGTCGAGGACGATGGGCCAGGCAGGGGAGGCCCCCGTGGGGGGCGCTCTGCGATTCTTGCCCCCCCTCTGCCCCTCGCCATAAGGCCAGGATGAGCCTCGAATGGCGGCCTCGTCTCTGAAGTTGTAGGGCCGCTAGAAAGAACTAAGGTAAGTTAACCTGACGCCCTAACTTCAGGTAACGGAGGAAGGTAAATTGGATGCCCTGGAGTTTGGAGCTGTTGCCAAACTAAACAAAAAATCTATCCACCAGATCTGCCACTCGGGCCCAGATTCATGGCAGGGAGGATCTGGGCACTTGTCTGCTTTGTGTGTGTGGCATTGGCCCATCGAAGAATAGTTCCGCATCTTGCAACCCTCGTGCGGAAGGGAAAATGACCTCGCCAACGGCCTAGGCCCTCAGACACCTGGCAATCGAAGATTCCGTGATAGTTACCTCTCTCCCCCGAAAGTAAGTCCGGTCGTTGTGCCAGTTAGAGAAGAATGCGTCATCTGCCAGGTCTGGGTCACCCATCAGCCGTTGTAGGGGGCCGTTCCAGCCGCACTGTTCCACCATCTGCCAAAGTTCTTCCTCCGCCTAGAACATGACGTAGTCAGGTTCAAAAGTCGGCGTGACACCCATCGCCACCTCGATCTCGTTCCACGCGCGAAGAGCCTGGGAAACCACCAGTAGAGGCAGGGGCAGCCTGATTTGCTGGAAAACAGTGTGGTTTCTTGTCTTCCACGCTACCCATAAAAGTAGTGTTGCCCAAGAGTCATCAATGAGGTGCATCGGGGGGGTCACACCGACTGAGTGCCACGTGGCATGCATGTATGCGCAATCAGAGATGAAATGTCGAACTGTTTCAGGTGCAACGTCACACAGGGGGCAGGTGTCGTCCACATTAATGTCGCAGCTACGTAAAAGCATGCGAACTGGTAATGCATCATTTCGCAGTAACCACAGGAACATTTTGATCTTCTCGGGGACCCGCCCCCTCCAAATTTGTTGCCAGCCTGACACTTGCGAGTACCTAGCCACCATTAGTCAACACAATTCAAGGCCCAACCACCCTTGTACCTACATCGCACACGCGTGGCAGCAGAGCGCCTGCCAGGGCCTCAAATCCTGCACCCCTGCCTCCCAACGATGATATTTTGCATTCATGACACGGATCCACTGGGCCAGTTCCCCATGCGGGCACGTGAAACAGAGCAACAGGCATTGCTGCCCCAGCATCAATTCATCCTCGAACAACGAGATGCCCAGCCTCCCCATGTTACGATGGCACGCGACCCGTTCCCAACGCACAAGGTGAGTCTTTTGATTATAAAGTATGTCTGCACTTTCCCATTTTAGCCATCAACACAATATCATATGTAAATAGCATACACAAAAGGATTTCTTCATATATTTCCTTAGTTAATTCACCCATAACAATAGCAAACAAGTAAAGGCTAAGTGGAGAGTCACTCTAACTAGAAAATCAGATGTGATTCCACAAGCTGTTCTAATTCATGTCTTGAATATTTTCCCCTATTAGGCCCACCAAATAATATCTCTAAGCATTCTATTATATGTTTCTTCCATATGTAGATGTTCTTTTGTTAATGTGCTAATAATATCTGAAAATTTCTCCTAATATTGTCCTCTTGCAAAATAATTTTGGAGCCTGGTTAGATTGTCAACGCCTGGTTCAAATCTTGATAGTACTGTAAAATCAGTTGGCTAGGCTAATCCAAAATAACAGCAGGTAGGCAGGTTATAATCTGTGTGTGTAAAGAAAATCTCCAGAAAACATGACCATGTGTTTCACTACAAAACAACTTTAACTCAAGAAAACATTTGATTACCGTTGGCACACACCGAAAAAAATTTATTAACTAAATTAACATTAGCTAGGATTTGTCTAACTTTCACAATCCTCCTTGGCAATCACAAATGATGAAAGACATGACAATGTTGTCTTTCAGCTAGAACCTAGGAAATGATTCTGTACCACGAAAGGAAGTCTTAATAAATTAATTGTTTCTATTTTAAACTTTAAAAATTTTGACATAACATCAGATGATTTCAAAAACAACTTCCCAGTCACCTTTTGTATGCATTCCCAATCTGCAAAATGACTGAGAGTATGCTGGTGCCTGCAATATAAGTGGGAAAGCAAGTTAAAATTCATTACATTTTTCCTATAGGAAGAATTCCATAAACTCTCATGATTTGTATATTGGACTATGAAACCAATGTTTCCTCTAAAATTTAAAACATCAATAGAGACAGAACATCTAGTGAAAGCGATATTAACCCATATACAATGAAATTACATACTGGCACCAGTCTTTTCAAAGTAAATGAAGAAAAACATACATCTGAGCATAATCTCGAAGGCCTGTTGTCAAAATTTTGTCATACAATCGCTGAACAAACTTCCTACTAATGAATCTGTCACATACCTATAATGCAACAATTCCAAAATTAGCATAGGGCATGCATGCAAGGAACAAGAAATGTTGTCTGTTTTTCCCAGCCCCTGGGAAGGGTTTTTTTTTTTTTTTTTTTT
>MNCI01004544.1:18152-49618 GCA_015680685.1 Gnetum montanum
GCAGAAGTGCTGTAAATAATCTTGCTGTTTATAACATAATTTGATCCTGAATTTTCTCAAAAATATATATATTAACATAAAATAACTGACATAAAAATATATCCATCAACAAAATAATCAAGTCTCACCACAAGATCCCAAGGACAGCATATTGCTGCAGCTCCTGCTATAGGAGTATTCTCACCCTCCTCCCCAAGGTATTTTACCTAGAACTCAAAAAGAGGATTGACGTGAGGATGTCCACAGCACTTCTAGATTAATATAATTCAGATGTTATTGTAAAAGGTTCAAAGTAATTTCAGGAAAAAAAGAACATAAATGAAAAAAAATGAAACTGAAAAAGAAAAATCAAATTCAAGTAAATCGATCAGCACAGCATTTATGCAATTCAAGTAATCTATAACTTGTCTTTGATGTAGTACTCCAGGGCCAAAGCGAGAAGTTGGAGGAATGCATCCAAATTATCTGCAGCTATTTCCCATCGGTTTCAAAGAGACTATAGCAAATATTTGAAGGTCTGGTATTCATGTACAGTTTCTTAATTTCTTCCTTCAATGTCAATTCTTAGGTGATATGAAGTCACTTGTGTTCTACATAATTGTATCCTTGGATGCAATGCTTCGGGCATATAACTAATCTATATCAATTTTAAGAACTCCACCTCTAATTATTCCCAAAATTTATTCTTTCCATCTGTTTCTAGTAATTCATTTTTCACCATTCAGTAGATGGAAGCTTTCTAAATCATTAGTTACTATTCTTCAATTTTCCATTTCTGTAGCCATACCTTTCATTGATGATATCATTCTTTTTAATGAGTTGCTATTGTTGGAAAAATGAAAACAAATACATTAGTATTATTTGTTGTATTTCCTTTTATGTTTTTAAAAGGATGTTGCATTTTAAATAATGATATGAAAAAAAGGATGTTGCAATATTTTCTGTCTTTAACATTTTATTCAGATCTACAACATTCTAATAATTTCTCTATAGCTTCTCTAGTATATTTTTCAGATTTGATCTACTAACTGTTTTATTCAAACAATCACTTCTGATTATAACAACTGGTATCAGAGCTAAATCTAAAGAAATGGAGAGGCTGCAAACAATGGAAAGATTGGTAGAAAAGAACTGGAACGTTTGGAGCATTTTGAAAAAGGTCCTTTTAGCACAAAAGAAGTGCCGAGAGGCCCTAGAACCCTCTCAACCAGTGGAAATGTCGAATCCTGATTGGAGAAAAATTAAGACTAAGGCATTATCTTTCATTCATCCAACCCTAAGCAATGGGATCTTGGCATCAATTATACCTGATATGGATCCACATGATCTGTGGCAAATGTTGAAGAATAGGTTTGATAAAGTATCACGTTTAAATACCTTTCATATTTATCAGAAAGTTTTTAGATGCAAGAAGAGATCTGATGTGTCTTTCCAAGATCTTTTGGATGAGTTGATGAGAAATTTGAATAAGTTGGAAGAATATAAAATTGTTATTCTAGATTTAGTTAAATCCTATGCTCTATTAGACTCCTTACCTGATTCCTAGTCTGCAATTGTGACATCTATTACTACTTCTATGAGTGTCTCATCTATGACATTTGAACAAGTCGTGTCTACATATTCAGGATTCAGAAGGAAGAGTAGAAGAGTCTTCTAGATCTGGAAATGTTCATGTAGCAAAGGAAAGAGAGAACAGTAGGAGACGTTTCCCAAGTAGGGGGAGAGGCATGAACGGAGGTGTATCACGTGGCAAAACTCAAACTCAAGAGTGTTGGTTCTATAAGAAGAAACGTCATTTGAAGAAGGACTGCTTTGCATGGAAAGCACAAAAAGATAAAGGAGAGGAGAAGAAGTCAAAAAAAGGAACATCAGAGGTAAACACAACTGATGAAAACGTTAGTTTCTTGGTTCAAGAACTATGTACAATGGTGGCTGGTGGACATAGCAGTGACATCTGGTTGATTGACTCATGTGCCTCCTTTCACATTTATCCAAATAAGTCTTGTTTTACATCTTATCATGAAGTTAAATCTAGTTTTGTATATGCTACTAATGGAAAAGCTTTAAAAGTTCTTGGAATTGGAGGTATAAGTTTGCAACAAGCAAAGATGCCAAAGGTGACAATAGATAACATTAGACATGTTCCTATTATGTGAAAATTGTTTTAGATTCAGGAAAGGATGGAGTGTGAGAAGCAACAAGTTAAGCTGCAGGAGGAGCCGCAGGAACAGACACAAGAGGGCGGGAAACAGCCAGAGCAGGCAGGAGTCACTAGAGCACCAGCGGGTGACGGCGAGGGTCAGAGGAACGGAGGGACGAAAACTCAGCCGGACGATGGCGAGGGTCAAAGGAATGGAGGGACGGAGGAGCATGTAAACGCGATGGACTGGCCCATGGGGAAGATGGGAGGCATGCGCCCGATGGAAACATCGAGGCCCACTCCCAGGCTCACCATACCCTATGCCTCCGGGTCAACAAGCCCCCACTAGAGGGAGTCCGCACCATGCAGCGGAGTCTCATTGGCCGCTTTGTCTCCTGAGGTGCACGCCCGTGGCTGGACTTAATCCGCCGATGGGCACAAGAACAATGGAAGGTGGGCTCGGTGGTTCTTCGGAGTTTGTCCGAGGACCTACTCCTGTTCATCTTCCCATCTCAACAAACCAGGGACTCGGTGCTGCTTGGAGGCCCGTGGTTTTACGGGGCTTGGGGGCTGGCTTTGACCCCATGGTGCCCCGGGCCCATCGCGAGACCGACCTGTTTGCCTGGGCCCCGAGATGGATGTGGGTAACTAGGATCCCGTGGGAACTATGGAACTTGGAGTTCCTGAAGAAAATCGTAGGTTTCTTCGGAGACTTCATCGTGTTTGACCGCGTCACGCAATCGATGGAACGGATGGGGTTCGCCCGCTTCTGCGTCTGGCGCAGGCTATCGGATAAGAACCTCATCAGGGAGGTCGTGTTGGAACTCCCTGGCGGGGAGGAAAGCCTTCAAGTCGAATTTGAGAACCTGGAAGCTAAACCAAGCCTCAAACGTAGAACGACGGCCCAAGAGGGCAAAATCGATGGTTGTGCATGTTGCGGGAAGCCTGGACACCAGGAGGTGGACTGTTAAATCTAGAGGACGCGGCCACTACGGCCACGAGCCCAAGCCAGGCAGCTATTCAAGGGGGGCGCCTGGGTCACAATGGGTCACAAGGGCCAACTGCACCCATCATCCAACCAACTGCCCCCCCCCCAGCCCCCACACCAANCCCCTCCCCAAATGGTTATCTAAGCTATGGTTGAGGACATTTGGGTAGACTATCGGCCTGGCCAAGATGATCCCCGAAACTTCCTTAAGGAGACTTCGCTTCAACTGAAGTGGGCCATCCAGGCTCTCCCAGTGGAGGATAACTTCTCCTTTAGGATGGGTCAAAGGGCACTCCGGGATCAACTTGGTCAGATACAGACCCGACAGGAAGCTAGGGAGGATTTACACGAGGAGGAGGAGCACATTCTGCGTCAGCTTCAAAGCCTTGACTTGGAAGAGGAGACATACTAGCAATAGCGCTCCCAGGTCAGATGGCTCCGAGAAGGGGACAGGCAAACAAAATTTTTTTTTGCCATCGCTAAGACACGTGGAGGGGGCCAACCACGCTGTCTACGCAACCAGGATGGGGAGATTATCGATGACCCGTAAAAAATCGCAAGCGAGCTGATGCAATACTAGAGAAGGATCTAGGCCAAGCGATCTACCAGGCCCATCTCAGTCCAAGTAGCGCAGGTGCTGAACAAGGAGGACAACACGCGGTTGCTGGCCCCCTTCTTGTGGCAAGAACTCACAACCACTATCAACAGCATGCCGGGAGGAAAGGCACCTGGTCCTGACGGTTGGAGCCTTGAATTCTTTAAGACATTCATGGATATTGTGGGACCCAATATCCTGGATGCGTTCAATCTCATGTTGGCCAAGAGGCAGGTCCGAAGGGAGCTCAATTGCTCCCGAATTGTGTGCATCCCAAAACAATCAAACGCACACCACCCAGAACACTTCGGCCCTATCGAAGTCTGCAACATGCTTATTTGGCTCTTCTCCAAACTGCTGGTGCATAGGCTTGTGCCACTTATGCCCAAACTTGTCGGAATTAACCAAGCTGGCTTCGTGTAGGGCCGGACCCTTTAGGACCATGTTCTCCTTATGCAAGAGGTGCTCCACTCACTTCGAACTACGGGTTTCCCTAGGCTTTGTCTCAAACTCGACATTACCAAGGCATACGACACGCTCAGCTCGGAGGCCCTGAAGTCCATTATGCAACAGAAAGGCTTTGACCAACAGTTCATCCAACTTTGCATTCACATGCAATCTTCTGCTGATTTCTCTTTCCATGTGGGGGGGCGGCTATGGGGTCTCTCCTCTCCAGGAAGGGGGCTGCAACAGTGGGACCCGCTTTCGCCCATGCTTTTCATCATCGCTATGGATCTAATGCAAAACTATTGCAGCACATCTGGGGTGGATGGCTTGGACATTGCAAGGGTGGCATGTCAGGCTGAACACTATGCGGATGACACAATGCTGCTCAGTCGGGCAACGGTCCCACAAGCACGATGCATCAACATCGCTCTATCCCGCCTGGCAGCTAAGTTGGGGCTGAAGATTAATTGAGCCAAGTCTTCAGCTCATTTTTTTAATGTAGATGAACAGGTTAAAAATCAGGTGATGCAAGTACTGAATATCCTGCCCGAGATAGGCAAAAACACATACCTAGGCATCCCACTCTACCAATGGGGGCGGAGCACGTCGTGGGGGCTGCTGATGGATAGAGTTGAAAGAAAGATGGGTCACTGGGCAAATCATTTCTTGACTCGAAAAGGGCGACTGCTTGTGGTGACCGGGATTCTCACGGCGATTACCCGGTTTGTGGCGGTCATGGCCACCCCCNACGCCATCATTAACAAGATCAACATGCTGGTCAGGCGCTTCATTTGGAAGGGGGGCAGGGGGGCAAAATCCACTTGGTAAACTGGGAACAGGTCGCGCGCCCCTGTAAAGCGGGGCAGCTGGGCATCTCGTCGTTCGAAGACAAACTGATGCTTGGGCAGCAACATCTAATGCTTCGTTTTACGTGCCCACATGAGGAGCCGATCCAGTGGATCCACATCATGAATGCGAAGTATCAACGTTGGGAGGCGGGAGTGCGAGATTCTAGACCTTGGTATGCGCTTTGCCGACGCGCGAGCGATGTAGACCCAAGGGTGGTTGGGCCTCGAGCCGTGCAAGCTGTTGACAGCCAAGTACCCGCAACTGGCCGGTTGGCAGCAGATTTGGAGGGTGCGGCTCCCCAATAAGATCAAGATCTTCATCTAGTTAATGTGGCTAGACGCGCTGCCAGTGTGCACTTTCCTATGCAGATGCGGCCTCATTCAGAGCAACACCTGTCCCCGATGCGGTGCTAAGCCCGAGACAGTCCAGCACTTCGTTTATGACTGCGCATACATGTGTGCCACGTGGCTCACGGCAGGGGCGACCCCCCCCCCCAATGCGCCTCACCGGCAATTCTTGGGCCACGCTACTTTTATGGGTAGTGTGGAAAGTAAGACCCCGCACTATTTTTCACCAAGACAGGCTCCCCCCCCAGGGGGCTAGTTTTCCAAGCTCTCCGCGCGTGGAAAGAAATCGAGGCGGCGATGGGAATCACGCCAACGTTTGAACCGAACTAGGCCGCGTTTCAGGAGGACGAGGAGCTCTAGCGGATGGTGACACAATGGAGCTGGTGCAACCCCCTACAGCGACTGCTCAAGGACCCAGGTTTGGCTGACAACGCTTTCTTTGCTAACTGGCGCAATGATCGGACCTTTTTCCGAGGGCGCGAGGTTATCATCACAAAATCCTCAATTGCCAGTTGTCTTGGGGCCCAGGCCACCGAAGAGGTCATCCTACCGTCCACACGTGGTCTGTAGCATGCAAAATTGTTTTTCGAAGGGCCCATGCCATGCACACAAAGCCAGCAAGTGCCCAGATCTTCTCTTCCCCGTCTCTGGGCCCGGGCAGCAGATCTAGTGGATAGGTTTTTTGTCCAATCTGGCAACGTTTCCAAGCTCCAGGGCATAGACTTTGCGTTTCTGCATTGCCTGAAATTGGGATGCCAGGTTAACCTTCCCCATTTTTTCCTAGAGACCCTTCTACTTAAATGACGCAGCCCCCGTCGTCCTGTGCCCCAGCCCCCCCCCCCCGGGGGCCCCACCTGCCAATCCCCCTGGCCCTACGGCTTTGTCCAGCCGGGGGAACTGCTGGACCCTGCCAACAACAACCTTCACATGGAAGCGGCACGGGCCGACTTGAAGGCCCAATTTCACAAACGGGAGCAGGAGAGGGTGAGGCAGCAAGACCTCATGGCCAACGCAGCCCAAGCTCGGTTAGTGGATGAGATCTGGGCCCAAGTGCGGGAAGAACTGCTACAGGAGGAAGCTGCCCAAATGGAGTGTGAAGAGGCTGAGCAGGCAGAACAGGAACACATGCAGGAGGAAGAGGAGCAATGACAGCAACAACTCGATCGGGCACACGAGCACAGTGCTCAACAATGGCTTAGAGGGGGACGGTGCCCATACCTCATCCTAGGCATCAACTGCAATAGCTCCTGGGGTGAGCTCAGGTGCCACATCCGCCAAACCTCAGCGCGTTTCCATCCTAGTGGGGGAACTTCGTCGGCTAACCGAAACAAGCGGGAGTCGGCCATGCAAGGTATCCAACAGGCTGCTAGTTTCGTAGACACAGAGGACCACCAAAACACGTTGGATATCCTTCGTGAGCTAAAGCACCCACACTGCGCCTACCATCGAACCCCTAAGGGGGGTGTTGTTTTGGACCAGGGGGTGTTTTTTTGGACCACGGGCGTTGCTTGCCCCCCTCCCCCCCTATCATCGCCTGTTTCTTCTTTTGCCCTTTGCNATGAGGGCCATTGCTGACGACCCACAATTTGTAATTTCCTGTACTATATTTTTTCAGTAATATACTACCGACTATTTCCTCAAAAAAAAAACATAAAAGGAAATACAACAAATAACACTAATGTATTTGTCTTCATTTTTCCAACAATTAAGACTACAGCATATTTGGTAAACAAGTCTCCACATTCTTCAATCGATAATGTTGTTCCAGAAGCTGTTTGGAGAGGTAAAGACATTTCATACAATCATTTAAAAATTTTGGATGCAAGGCATTTATGCATATTCCCAAGGAGAAC
This sequence comes from Gnetum montanum, assembly GCA_015680685.1. Taxonomy (NCBI): domain Eukaryota; kingdom Viridiplantae; phylum Streptophyta; class Gnetopsida; order Gnetales; family Gnetaceae; genus Gnetum; species Gnetum montanum. Next base: position 25,372 of record MNCI01004544.1, read on the forward strand.
AAAACTAAGTTGCAGGACGGGGCTAAATGTTGCATATTTGTTGGATATGGAGAAGATGATTTAGAATTCAAACTTTGGGATCCTAAATTGAAACATGTAGTGAGATCACTGGATGTTAAATTCAAAGAAAACATGATGTTTAGTGTGCTGCAAACAAAACACAAGGACAACAATGGCTCAAACAACATGAGAACTCCTTTTAGGGTGACTAAAGAAGTTGAAAATGATGAAATTCATGGATTTTCCAGATCTGGAAACATTGGACAGCATGTTGAAATTACATGGCAGCAAGCTAAGAACTCAGGACAGCAAGGAGAAAATGGAGGACAACAAAGAAATGAGGAAGAAGATGATGAACAACAAGCTGCAAATATGTCTCATTGGGTTAGAAGGTCAACAAGAGCTACCAAACCTCCAACAGGTACTCTCCCTCACTGAATTATGTACTTAATAGTGATAGTGGTGAACCGGAAACAATGGAGGAAATCATGATGTGTACTGATGCTGCAAAGTGGAAGGCATCTATGAATGATGAATGGGAATCACTCCAATAGAACAAAACGTGGGAGCTAGTTGAATTGCCAAAAGGGAGAAAACCCTTGGAGTACAAGCGGCTATACAGAATTAAAATAAAGGCCAATGGGGAAAAATGTTTCAAGGCTAGGTTGGTGGTGAAAGGCTATGCACAGAAACCAACAATAGACTTTCAAGAATTTTTTTCTCCGGTGGTAAAACACTCTTCCATACATTTAATGCTATCCTTGGTGGCCTGCATAGACTTAGAATTGGAACAACTTGATATAAAAACAGCATTCCTCCATAGAGATTGGAAGAAATATACATGAAACAGCCAGAAGGGTATGAAAAACAAGAAGGTTTAGATCTGGTTTGCAGACTGAAAAAGAGCTTACATGGTCTGAAACCAGCCCCTAGGCAGTGGTATAAAAGGTTTGATACCTTCATGAAGAAGTTGAATTATCAAAGAAACAATCTAGACCACTGTGCGTATTTTTCTGGAGATGTTTCAGGTAAGTTTACAGCGTTGTTGTATGTTGACGATATGTTAATTGCTAGAAATGACATGGTAGAAATAAAACATCTAAAACTGGAAATGGGCGAAGAATTTGCTAGGAATGATTTGGGACAAGCAAAAAAAATTCTTGGAATGAATATTTACAAGGACAAAAAAAGGAAGAAGTTGTGGCTGAGTCAAAAAGATTACATTGGAAATGTTCTAACATGTTTCAACATGGAGGATGCAAAACCTCTTTTGGCACAATTTAATTTATCAAAGGAGGATTGTCCAAAGTCAAAAGAGGACTTTGAAAAGGTGAAAAACGTCTCATATACTTCTGTTGCTGGGTCATTGACGTATGCCATGGTTTGTACACATCCTAATATTGCTTATGTTGTTGAAGTAGTTAGTAGATTTATGACCAACTATGGGTGGAATCACTGGCTGGCTGTTAAATGGATTCTAAAATATTTAAAAGGCTCAATTTGTAAAGTGATGTTTATGTGGGGATGTTTTATCCCACATGTTAGGATTGGGATTTGGTCCTAATGTTTCCTTATAAATAGAAGGCTTGGGGTAGCCTTTAAGGTGTGTGTGTGTTTTTTGATGCGGAAGCATTGTATTTGGTCCTAATGTTTCCTTATAAATAGAAGGCTTGGGGTAGCCTTTAAGGTGTGTGTGTGTTTTTTGATGCGGAAGCATTGTATTGAGGCTTTACCTTGGAGACGAGAGTCTAAGATCTGAGATATGTTGGAGTAACGGATTGGGTGCTTGGGAAAGCTAATAGGATGCCTTGTGTCCTTGAGATTTGAGTAGAATAGAAAGCAGATCAGCATTGTTGTGGAGGTAGGGTAAAAAGGGCCCAAACCACGTAAATCTTTGTGTTCTTGTGCTATTTTCTTTCGTTGTTTTCATTCTGCTTTTACAGCAAACATTTGCTGGAGTTTTCAGTGGTTTTTCAATGATTTACAGCATCTATTTGATCTGCTACATCGCGATATTATCTACCTTTAACGTTTTATTCAGATCTACAGCATTCTAATAATTTCTTCAGAGCTTCTTTAGTGTATTGTTCAGATCTAATCTGCCGAATGTTTTATTTGAACTATTGCTTCCGATTATAACAGTTATAAGTATTTTTTGGGGGAAAATCTAACATATTGTAAACTACTAGATTTTTGAATATACACCACAAACTGACCAACCGATTCAGCTTCCAGTGGTAGTATATTTCTTCTAATAAGACAATCTCATATGGAGTTTGAAATTTTCCTTAAATTCATCAACTAAAAAATTTCTTCCCATACCGCACCCTCAAATACAATGTTGGCTTAAAAATAGTATTGAACAATTTGTCTCCTTAACTTCCCTTGCAAAGTTCATTCTCTTTTAAGTTGCTTTTGAAAGCATATAATGATTTCCTACCTCCTAAAACCTTTTGTGTTGCATAGTAATTCCAGTTGTAGCCTTTACTACGTTCCAAACTCAAACATTTGTAAGAACGCACTATTTGCCATTTTTATCATCTCTTATGTAGAACTTGTATTCTGCATTTCATATTCCACATACCATGATCTTTGTCTTGTTTACATTGATTCTCATTCCCAAATGACTAAAATTTTTTTAAGTTGTGCAACATTACTTAGAAATTAAAGTCACATCATCTGCGAATGCTAGCCTATTTGAAAGTTATAATCATTAGGCAATACATGCATCCATTGTCGTAGTTTAGCCACAATAATTCAAAGCATAGGCAACAATGGGAAACGTTGATTTACACCATATTGTTGTTAAATATGAAAGTTTATCTATTGTTTCTCTCTTGGAGTTCTATTATGACTTCGCTACAAAATCATTGTATGGCATCCCATAGATCAATCGGCACATTAAGGCTTATTAACAGTTTCCACAAATTCTGTATAATTACTAAGTCATAAGCCTTTGAGAAAACAACAAAGCAAATAACGGTTTTATTCTTTTTACATTTTATCTTCTTCTATGCAAATGTCACAAAGCCACCAAATGATCAATTGTTGCGTAGTTCTGATGAAACAATATTTCTGACCATGCTTGAACTTTACATTCTTTTGCCCATTCTCCAAACTTCTTTCCAAGGATTGTACCAAGCACTTATCAAAGATATTATTGATTACAAAAAGTTTATACGTTTTGACCAAGCATTTTCTATATGTGGGTTAGACCACAAGCTGGCTTTGCCAGGCATTTTTTTTCTATATAATGAAAACAAATTGCTGCTGACATGAAATGTTGGAGGAGTTTCATAACAAAAGAGAATGAGAAGATCGATCAATAAATAGTCCAGCTTTTGCAATCAAGGATCTGAAAGCTATAAAATGAATCTCTTAATAAAGTTTCCAATGACATTACACTGAAATAGGTCACAAGTCACAACCTTTGGATTGATATTTTCTAGGCCCAACCCTTGGTACCAAAGCCAGAATGTTGTAGGTTTAAATCTCCCCAATGCTGCCCAGACTCATGTAAGAACTTAGAATATAGTTCAAAGGTGAGATTCTTGAGCTGCGCCCTGCCCACTAGGTTGTTAAATATGTGGATACTAATTTCAACAATAGGTTATGGCCTTTGGATTAATGGTTATGGACCAAACAATATGGCTGTGAGACACATCAGATACAATAACATTTGTACGGCATCTCAATTTGCGACAACCACCACCAACCCAAGTATATAAGAGGAACGGATAAAGAATTGTTAGCAATTACTGATCAAATAGCAGAAGGCTTGACGTATGTGATCAGGCCAACAAGGCTACAGAACATGCTGAGGAAGTTGATGTGATTAGCAGCTACAAGATAAGTCATATTATTGTCAAGTAATTTGCTTGATATCTAACATAAAAAGATTATTATGATAGAATATTCACTTAAGATCATTTAAAATGTATTCAACAATTCTTATTAGGTTTGAACTTTAGCATCCATTTTGAAACTTAATTATGAGATGCTTGCACATGTCAGGAGTGCTTTAGTAACCTCAATACAATACAATGATTAAAAAGTTTGTAAAAAGTAGCCAATTTGATTTTAAAAAAAAAAAAAACAGTTTTTCAAAGAAGCATTGCTGAGTTGGTTAGAGCATGTGGCTTGTGCTTTGCAAGTCACAAGTTTAATTCAACAGGTATCCTGATCTGACATACCGTTATGTTCTTAGCTACTATATATAGTAGCTTCAACCTGGCCACCAGTACAACTTCTTCAACATCTGATGATGTTGTCACTACCAGGATGCTAACTCACAGTGAGGTTATCCGAATGGTGGGGTAGGGGAACTTTGAATACCAAAATTTAAGGATATTTGTTACGAGGATGTTATTCATAAGGGTTACGGAGGGGTGGATTGTGTGGAAGCAGGTGGGCCACCTGCAGGAGCCGGATGTGGAGGAAATTCCTTTTTCATAAAGGAGAGAAATCAATGAGCACGGCAGAAGGCTGGGCTAAAGCGATTATGTTATCGGTGACCTCCTACTTAGTAGCAGTTCAACCTACCTAAGGTACGGGTTCCCCGGCCCTTCTGTGGCACTGGCAAAGATCCGAAATGACGGATTGGATGCTGGGTGATTCTCCCTGGTAAACCGGCGTAACCATAAACCCGTTGGGGTGACCGGCTCTTTAAGTTCTATGAAAAATATCATGTGGGCTATATATCCTAGCCGTACATACAATCATCTAGTTTTGGTTTCAACAGCAATCCACCACCCTGCTCTGGCTCTAGCTGGGTTTCATCTAGCTGTGCAGTCAAAGCAAAGAATTATAGTCCAATTTCATAACAAAACCATTTACAATCAAACAAAGAAAGAATAAAACAAAAAAATGTTTAGTTGAAATGAACACAAATTCAAAGGCAAGAAACTAGAAAAATGCTTTTTACAAGGGATAGAAACTAGACAAATGCTTTTTACAAGGGATAACGAGAATCACAAAATTCAATTAATATTGGTATGCTCCTCAAATTGTATAAAGATGTACCAATATATTTGCTCCAATGCTTGTTCCCACAGCCATCAAAGGTGCCTTTGGATGCTCATGTTGCAAATACTTAATAATCATTCGTAAGTCTTCTGTCCAACCAGCATTGTAAAAGCGATCAGACTGTCAAGAAAACCAAAAAGGAAAAAAACATTAACACATGCAATCCGGCAACGTAAAAAATTATACATATCTTAAGAAATATTATTGTCGCATCATTAATTATTTTAATTGTGATACGGATATATAAAGGGCTTGAAGAATAATCATGGGATCTATGTCCTCTGATATTCAATCAACTTAATTTAAATTTTGAAGCTTGAAATTATTATGTAAGTTCAAATAAAAGATCAATAAATTGTACTTGCAGTAGACCCAAAAATGGTGGTTGGCAGCATTGTGCCACCTAGCTCCCCCATCCACTGAAGTCAACAGCCAAAACCCTGTACAAGTTCTCACCTACTCTTTATCTACCACAGTTAGTGATTCTCTAGGGGCCATTATTTGGAGTGATGGTAAGGTGCTCATTTCTTAAGTCAAAGACCTAGGTTCAAGCCTGGGTGTAGCCACTCAAAGAGGTTAGGCAATCACTCATAGCAGGATAAGCACTATGGCTCCAGGTCATGATCCTTTTAGTTAGTGATTCTCTGTCAAACAACAGGCAAGCAAGTATTCTGAATAGGTTGGTTATAACCTCAATAGACATGGGTAGTTCTGTTGATATTATATAATCAATAAACATGAGGTTTTATTTAGGCAATTGGTTATTCCCGTCAGACAGCAAAGATTACTATTCAACACTCCCCGAAGCCCAATCCAACAGCACCAGGCTAAGTCATGAACACATCAACTTAGTGAATCTAGGGTTCCACAGGCAATGAACCGTGTTAGTTTCCCTCTAGTTATACGTGGACATAAGAAGCAAACCTCACATAAGCCCTAAGGATTTGTCAACCAGCTATTTATTGCAAGTAAAATGAGATTATATTAATAAAATAAAATTTGAAGTACAATGAGATTATTCGTGGGATCTTAACAATCAATCATAGAATCAAATTTCTAATCATCTCAAAGTACAAATCTAATCCTAACTTTGGACAAAAATTATAATCATATAAGGCTCAAACACACACTCAAGTCCCATTTTATATATCACATTTGTAATCTCTTCTACCATAATTTGTGTTTATCAGTAATATAATCCCGACTACTTTCTCAAAAACAAAAAGACTCCCCGCCGTCCACCAAAGAACACAAATCCACTCCAAACCAAACACCCCCAACAATAACAACACCCCAACACAAAAACCCCCAAAACTACAGCAACTGACGATTGTTAACTGGAGTATCACACACACAACACTAGCCCAAACACCCTATACGCAAGATCGGAAACGGAAGTCATGGAGCCAAGACCAAACAACCTTTTTTTTTGTTTTTTGAGAGAATGTTCAGGATTGTATTACTGAAAATATAGTACAAGAAATTACAAAAAGTGGGTCAACAACGTTGGCCCATGTGGGGTGTGTAGTTACAACCCAAAATCAGCATGCCAGACTGTGCATCAGTCCAACCGCACATCTGTCTTTTACCTCAAGATGCTCAAAGCCAAAAACGACAAGGGGGGGTGCCCGAAAAACTACAACACCACTATGGGCTCATTGGTAGCCTATGGCAGGCACAGTGTGGCCACTCCAACGCATGAAGAATGTCCAACATGTTACGGTGGAGCTCTGTGTCCACAAAACTGGTGGCCTATTGGATTCCTTGCATGGCCGATTCCCATCGATTCCTATCCGTTGTCGACGTCCCCCCATCTGGATGAAAATGTGTTGAGGTCCGACGGATGTGGAGCCTGAGCTCCCCCAAAGTGTTGTCACAATTGATGCCAAGGATGAGGTATGGACACTGTCCACCCCTAAGCCATTGGCGCGCACTATGTTCGTGTGCCCAATCCAGCTGGCGTTGCCTCTATGCCTCCTCCTCCTGTTCTCACTCGTGCTAGGCTCGTTCAGCTTCCTTGCGCTCTCTTTGGGAGGTTTCCTCCTAAAGTAATTCGTCTTTCACTTGGGCCAAAATCTCATCCACCAGCCGAGCCCGGGCTGCATCAACCAAGAGGGTTTGTTGTCTAACTCTCTCCTATTCCCTTTCCCAGAACTGGGTTTCCAGCTCCGCCCAGGCTTGCACAAGGGCTTTCTACCACTTTGCCTCCCATTCTCAGCGCTCAGCCTCGCATGCCGCAGCTGCGGCCACCTATGCCGCTTGCTACAACTCCTCATCCTTGCTTTCGTTGCACTCCGAGGTTTCAGGCGGCAACGTCTCCGGCTCCACCATGGGGTTTGGGGGTCTCAATCCTCGTTGGCTGCGTCTTTTTTGTGTATAGATCACCGCTGGCTGGGTCCAGAAGCTCTCCCGGCTGGCCGGAAAGGATGGACCAAGAGGGAGGCCATAGGGCCAAGATGAGCCCTGAGTGACAACCTCACCTCTGCAGTTGTAGGGCCATCAGAAAAAGCCAGGGCAAGTTAACCCTACGTCTTAACTTAAGGCATCGAAGGAAGGCAAAGTGGATGCCCTAGAGTTTAGATCCGTTGCCAAACTGGACAAAATATCTATCCACGAGATCCGCCGCTTGGGCCCAGATTCGGGGCAGGGAAGATCTAGGCACTTGTTTGCTCTGCGTGCGTGGCACTAGTCCATCGAAGAATAGACCAAACAACCATTAGGACCTAGTGCTTCAAGAGTTTTCATCATGAAAGTAGGTTTTTTATAAAAAAAATCATCAATTATAGTATTATTCAAAAAAGTAATATCACTATTTGTAAATTTAGCTTTAACAAAAAAGTAATATCACCATTTGTAAATTTAGCTTTAACAATATCATACTGTAGTGATGCTTTTACTATGGTGACAATACTGCAAGGGAAGCCCCGCAGAAAAATAGTTTTAAACCACCATTTAGCAGGATTATTAGGGCTTGATTCTCTATCTTGGGAGTGTGGTTTATCTATTTCCAAAGCATTGCAGCAGTGAAAGGATGGTCATATTTATTTTCTAACAATAGCTAGTCCGTTCATTCCCAAGAAACACTATAATAACTACCACACAGAAGAGGGATTGAGTAGAAGAAGTTGAAGAGTCCAAGAATGGGAGTGACACCTTTCAGCTTTGATTGAGAAGCTTATACCCTTAGTAGGTTGGAGCTAGGGGTTAAATCTATGCAAAGGCTGAAGGAAGACATTTGATTAGCAGAATTGGATACCTTCAGCATCACTAATGAGTTGAGCAAAAAGAGTACATGCTAAGGGATATGTGTGGCTCGCTTAGACCAAAAATGACATTTTGGTGACAGAAGTTATGGATCCTGTTGATACTACCTAATGCATCAAAATGCAATACTTTACTTAATAATCCTTCATCTAGAGCCTTTGAAGATGAAAATAAATTTTTAAAATATTTAACTATAATTTTACCAATTTCTTCTTTGTCATTCATTATTTCTCCATTTTCATTCATCAATTTCATAATGTTATTAAGAATGCAATGCTTAGATGCTACACTGTAAAAAAATCTCCTTCCTTAATCCACTGAATTCTCGACATTTTAAACTAGTAGCTGCTTTCCCAATCTGAAGTTTTTGAAAATCAACAAGCAACTATCTTTCTTTTAAGATTATTTTCTTTAGAGAAACCATTGATTGTTATAGCTTCTTGAGTATCATGAAGATTTTTTTGTATTTCTTTCTTCCTCTTTTTCCGAATTATCATGTGAGCATAATACCAGTTTTTAATTTCAACATAAATCCCATTTGGAGCTTTCCCACCAACCACCATTGTCATTTCACATCAATAACACACTTCAATCAACACGCACTTGTATTCAACACAGAGATAAACATTCTAACAACTCTGCCTAGGTCGAGAATATACTGGCCCGACATAAAGGAAAGTCACATGCACAGTGTACACCCATACCTTCCTGCCATCTACCAAAAAAGATATTGGGGTAACTCTTTTTTAGGAATTTAAATAAGAATTTGAATCAGACATTGCGTGGAATAAGAAACCTAAAAATGTAGGATTACAGAGTAAAAAAGTTTACAATTCAACAAAAAGGAGTACAATGACATAAATCATTTACTGCGTGTTCGAAAATTGAAGCACAAATCAAGGTAAAATTTCTACTTAAATGCATTGGATAAGTAGTGTAACACACTTACAGTTATTGAAATTCCACCAAGTCCACGATGATTAGCAACAACAACATTCCATCCATGCCTAAAAAGTGTATGTGAAATGTGCCTAGCATACTGCAACAAAGAAGAAATAGAACATGCTTATATATAACAAGAAAAACAAAAATAATTTGGGTTCATTTAAAAAAAATAGTGCAACATTCCTGAAAAATATGCATCCGCGAACAATCTTAATATGGTATAGTCAACATCCATGATACAACATATAAACATATCAACTAATAAATTANTTTCCGCTAATTCTATCTCTTACCCTTTCTCACAAAATTATGATTGCCTTCGCGCACGATTAAATCTGTTTTCAATTTATTTTCATGTTTAAAATACAACTGCTATGCTGTGAATACCGATTTTTATATTTCAAAAACACTGAAGAAAGCAACAGATACTGTGCTACGATTAAATTTAAGAAAACTAGTAAATGAAATTAAGAGAAAACTTAATATTGGAAAGGCACTAACATATTTACAGTATTTTTCACATTAAGAATTCAAATGAAAAAATAGAATAAGTAGTTCAAATCCAATTACATAATAAATTCAGTTAAAAGTCACTGTTGCTAATTAACTAAAAATAAAAAATACTTACAGAGGCATCGGAATCACTTGTCAAACCAGGAATTATGATTGCAATGGGTGTTTCTTCATTTTCTATATCAGGTGAGTTTGACATAGCAGATTCAGGAGCTGAAAATAGAAGAGTAAAAATGTCATAGATTGGACAAAATATGTACAAGATTTTTAAATCTCTGAACACACAAATGGAAAAGAAAATAACCATATGGAAATTCAAACAATGATGTTCCTCAAACAAGTCAATCAACATATACTGTCAATGCCAGACTTTTCATCTAGGAAAAAGTTCAAGCCCTCCTAAAGCTTCTCTAGCACAGCTCTTTGCTAGGGTCTCATTTGCATCATGCAAAACACACCATTGTTGCCATACCATTTGTTCCATGATTGTCGGGATAGGCCTCAGCCTAAACCCATTAGTGCTATTGGCCATAGCAGCCAACAATCACACCGGCTTTACCCTATCCTGATTCTATTATCCACGTGATCAACCAAGGGCTTTCATAGACGCCAGACAGTCCCACAAGGGCAAGGCTGGCTTGTACAATAACATGATCTCTGGGGAAAAGCCAAAGTGGATGATACAAGAGTCAATGACCAATAATAAACTTAGCCAAAGACGGGTGTGAATTGAAGCGAGGAGCTATCTGTCCTGAACACAATCCTGAGAAAGCAAGCAAAGAGGTCCAAGGTTACCCAGATAAGATCCTTCTCCAACAAGGATCCACCATGTCCAAAGATTACCAAGTAGAGACAGCAGGCCACATAATAGGCTTCTCCTCTCAATGGCAGTGGTAGCTTTTACATTCTAACAATGCTAACACCCATAGCGAATCTCTCCCGCAAGCCATGAAGATTTGACAACCAGGTCCTCTTTCTGAAATGTTGGAAGCCTAGCATAACAATGGTCGAACATACCCAACTGAAAGGATCATGTACATTTCTGGATCCATCGGTCCCCAAAGTTTCAGGACCACAAACTATTCAGGCCATAACAGTGTTGGTCAAAACCTTGTTGTTTTGGAAGATAAATAGGCAAGCAGATGAAGGGTAACACATACGTGTCTACATGAAAATTCAGGCGTAAATAAGAAAGGAACTAACAGTATCAAAACCAACACAAAATAAATAAATAAAGGATGTGAAGAAATAAATAAAGATTGATCCAGGATATTTTGTCCACATACATACTTAATCTCTTAGAATATGTAAAGGCAATGAAATTGTCCAAGCACTAGCACAACTTTACTATGAAATTAGGCATTATTTGACAATGAGTAAAGAAAGAATGTATAAATATTTCATCTAAGAATACATTTACTAGCTTAGCAATAAGCCAATTAAAAGCGATGGGAGGTGAGAGCGAAGAGCAGGTGAGAGCTGAGCGCATTTATAGGGTGGGCAGTGGTGGGCTTGAGGCCGCCTTGTTGGAGGCCCAGGATGAACCTAATGGGGCAGGGAACCTGCACAGCTTCAGGAGATCAAGTGGAAGTGGCTGTGGGGGTTATAATGACAGCAGCTTCATGGATACTAGGGTTTTTGCTGGTTCGGATGGCACCAGATCCAAGGGGACAGTGGCTGGAGGGACTATGAATGTTGTGGTGTTGAAGGAACACTTTTCCCATTGGGGGAATGGTTAGAGAGTTTTGGAGGCCCAGTTCCTGATGAAGGTGATCCAACAGATTCTGATTCTCCCTTGAGAATTCTGGTCTAACTCCATTCTTCAAACACTTACCGGATTTTTTGGGGAGTTTATTGTGTCCAACAAGTTCACAACTTCACGGGCTAGAACAGGGTTTGCTCAATTTTGTGTTTGGCACTCACTGAAAAACTTTGATTTTCTCAAAGAAATCTGTCTGGAGACTCTTAACGGGGAAGAAATCCTCATTGTGGAATATTGAAATATCCCAGTAGAGAGCAAAGAAAGAAGAAAGGAACTCAGCGCCCAAGACTACCACTTGGGGATGCAACTTCTGTGGTAAAAAGAACCACCTAACAAAGGATTGCAGGGCCTGGCTACATAAGGAGGTGCAGGAGAGGAAGCTTGCAGAGCCTGCGTAGCAAAAGGTTGGATGGAAGGGGTGCCTCCCTCCAGAAATCCCCTTGAAAGGGTGCACCGGAACCCCTAAGGGGACAGTTGCTGGCTTAAATGGCAATGCTTCTACAGGAAGGAAAGATTGACATCCATCCCCCAAAAAGTTTGACCACAAAGATACTAAGAATTGCTTCAGCATGTGAATGAGGAGACTGCTAAGAAGAAGACACTTAAGGATGTTGTTACTACAGTGAATAACCTAGACCAAAGTTCCCCTATGATTGCTCCGAAGGAGCCTTCACAAGGAATAGATGAGAAGGATCAACAAGGGGAGCACGTCCCTAAAGTTATTTGGAAACTCCCTCCCCTGGGGAATGGCTCACACCACTTAGGAGGTCCTCCACAGCCTCCCCCCACCCTGACCAGTCAAATGCCAGATTCTAAAGGATAGAAGCCAAGATACCCTATATAAAAGAAATACCCTCAAAGAGATAATTGGTAAAACAGAGGAATTGCAATGTGATTTTCTTGTAAGAAACCAAACTTTCTGCTTAGGAGAGGGAACTCCTTCGCTAGGAAGGTTGGTATTCCTTTTTTGTTGATTCCAAAGGAAAAGGTGGAGGCCGAGTGATTCAGACTAAACTACAAGCCCAACATCTATTTAGCTCATATTGAAGTCTCAATTTCTATGGCCCATAGATTTGGACGGATCAACTGAGTGACCTGCATTTGGTAGCTACCAAGGTCCCAAATCATGACCAATGAATTATCGCTGGAGACTTCAACCAGCGCCTTCATAGTTGGGAAAAATCAAACAAGGAAGAGACCAACCCATGGGGTAGCAAAGAATGCTCTCAATTTCTAATGGCTTTCCATTTAATTGATCTAGATATTTAGGGGTGCAAATTTACATGGATCAATAGGCACAGGGAAGCAGACAGAGTGCTTTCAAGGATTGATAGAGTATAGGCAAGCTCTTCGCCACTGTTGCTTTCACAATTTTCTCTTACTACCTTTGAACACATGGCCTCCAATCATAGGCCCCTGCTTCTAATCCTAGACCATCTGCAAGAGGACAAGAGATCTTCATTTTCATTCAAATTTGAACGCACTTGGCTATAGGATTCCTGGCCAAAAGGACATGGTTGCTAAAGCCTAGACAAGGTACCCTGACCATTAGGACCCAAGGGACTTTGTCAAGAAGATATTGAACTAAGTGAAGAGGGACATTAAGAGTCATCTCAAACAAGAGAAATGTTATTTTAAATTTCTAAAGGAACAAAAGCTTCAGTGCCTCAACCATATCCAATCTCTCCAAGAGCAGGGATTACTTTGACTAGGGAGGAGCAATATCTTTGAAGAATTGCATATCTTCTCTTAAGAAGAGGAGTCCTACTAGAAGGAGGGTTCGAGGGCTAGGTGGTTGAGAGATGGGGATAGAACACTAAATTTTTCTTTGTTGCAGCCAACACAAGCAAGAATGCCCAACAAATTCACATGCTATAGCTGGGGGATGATTACTGGCCCCTGTTTCAAAAGTAGAAATTTCCTAGGCTATTTTCATTATGAAAACTGCCTAGGCTCCTGGACCAGATGGCTGGCGAATTGAATTTTTAAAAAGTTCTTTGATATCATCAGTGATAATCTTGTGGATTTGTTTAATTTGAGGATTCAGTAAAGCCAAGTCTGAAAAGAGCTTAACTATTCCAGCTTTGTCTTAGTGCCTAAGTTTGAGATCCCTCACAACCCTATGATTTTAGACTGATCAGGGCTTGAAACACTTTGCTTCATATCTTCTCCAAGGTACTTGTCCATCGGTTAGAAACCCTCATATCCATTTTGGCTTACTTTATCATTTTCTCAAAAACCTTTGTTGCCGGTTTCTAAATTTTATCGGGAATCATGATTACGAGATGGGGTCCATTGTCTGTCAAGTTTGTTTATCCAATGATTCTAGTTGGGTTTGAGGAGATTCCTCCCCTGCGTTGGTGCTTTTTCTTTGACTCGGGGGGTCCCTCGCCCCCTATTCCTGATGTATCTTTTTATATTATAATATAATCTGACATTTTCCCAAAAAGAAATGAAAACGCAAGGCATAAAGAGAATTAAAAGTAACAACCATAAAATATTTAGTTAAAAATTTATTCAGCCTTTCATTGATCATATTAACAAACAATAATTAGAAACACTGTATAACAATCTGCAGAAAACTGTTAAAACACTTTAAATGAAATTATATCTATTAAATTTTATGTTTTTCCTTCAGGAAACCGTTCAGTATCAACAATCATCATCATGATCATGTCAGGAGATCAAATAATGGATTCCAGGAAGACTAAGACAACACATGTAAACTTCACAGTTGACAAGCATAAAGATTTACCAATTACACGCACAGATTTATGTGAAGAAAGTTGAAAGTCAATGTTGTGATTTAATATCTTGAAATTACAATATGCACTCACCATAATGTACAAGCCAATCTAAAGCAATGGTTCCTCCATCAGGTGCAACAAAAATTTCCCTGAGTTATCCACAGCAAACATGAGAATTCCATCTGAATAACGTTGTGATTAAGAAATGATTACAAGAATAAGAAAAAACAGACCTCCTGAACACTTTGTTGAAAAATGAAGACAAGAATACTTTGACTATAAGTCAATTTACTAATATTATCCATGGTAATATCTTTGAATATAATAAGATAAATCATCATCATCATCTTTCTTGGTGCCTTTATCTCATCTATGATAGGCTGCCCATTAAAGTAGGCAAAGGAGTTGATGATGACATACTATAGTCATCTGTCTACCTAACACCCTAGGTCCTGAACATATATGTTTACCATGCCCTCAGGTGGCAGATATCTCAGCATACTCCTTAAAATTGAGCCTATAACTTGCAATCTACAAGCCACATACTCTAACCAAGTGAGCAATGCTCCACTGGATATCATGTTTTGATTTAATTAACAAAAAAATAATTCATTTTCACAAATAGTTGTTGCTTTTAGAAATGATGCTAAACACAAACTTCCTTTCAAGGGATATAATTCATACTATTGCAAGGAACCTAAAATCAAGTTTGATAATATAACATATTTTTATCCAAAATTCATTCTGAATATTAGTTTGTTAATTTCTAAACATTCATAACTTTGGAATCATCGTTGAATTTCTGATAGGACCATCTAATATTTATGCACCTAGCTGTCATGTATCACACTAAACTGGACATATATTTTTATTATGTCATAGACTGCATAGGTGAGATTCAACTTCAAGGTACTTATCAAAATGCTATGGAAGCCCATTTTTATATTTTTATTTAGAGGTAACGGAAATAGATATTTAAATTAAAACAGCCACCAGAAAAGATTATAATTATCAACACCCCTGGGAGGACAAATAACCATCTGCCAGCCACATCAAACACACTACCTAAATACATCACAAAACACCTATAATCCCAGACTCGTTAGTCACATCACAATTAATTTGATCCATTACTTTCTCAATTAAGCCACCAACTGCCATGTCCACCCTGCAAGCAAGATCCAAGTGTTGGTCAATGCACCCCTAGATATCACTAGGAGGGAACACCATTGAAGAAAGAAGCTCTTACTTAAGGATGATGGGTCCGATAGGTACTCTTTTGTTTGAAAGCAAGGCAAAGGGTGTAGGAAAACATGCCTTATTCGTGAATCAAAGGTTGTTTCCCTATGGACCGCAGGTTGAAGGAGCATAGAGATCCTAAAAGTTCCATGCTATTGCAACCATCACCAAAGAACTACATAGCCCCAATTCCTTTGTGTATTGCATCATAAGGATATGTAGGCTTGCAAAGGAGCTTTGACTTCAATGCTTGGGCCACCACCCTTCTCTAAGGAGCATGGTTTATGGCTAGTTGTGTTAGAGTAGGAACATGTTTTAGCTTTTCTAGGGGAACAGTGTCTCCTATATTGTTGCTTGTGCTAGCTATGATCGTGTATGTATGTATCGTGTTGGTCCTGTCACTTATATGATTTCATGAGGTGTACTTGCTACACCTAACCTATGGATTAACATGATACGCTTATACTATGCGTGCAGGTGCTGTGAACATTGAAGCATAGTCCATCTTGGGTCCACTCTAGAACACTTGGCTACTTTCAGACTCAAGGGTGGTGTTGTGCAGCACTTCTCCAAAGTCGTGTTGTTATAGAGGGCTACATCCTCTTCGTTTCATGCAACCACCACACCTCTCCAAGTTCAAATCTTGCTATTCAACTTAGAACTAGAAGCACATTGTGACACCAAAAAGCTGCAGCAAGTGCAATCATTCCCCAATAGTGGCTTATAAAAAGACTTAGTAATGCCTCATGACTAACCAAGAACAACCGAGTCCACAAAGCATGGGTGAATTCTTGCTAAAGCTTGTGGGCTAGGAACAATAACATACAAAAAGGGTCGAAGGCTTGTCCAAGCCAAACTTGCAAAGCATTTTGAAATATATGCCACCTAGCATTGAAACCATAGGGTATACAATAAAATAGGGAATTATTTGTCAAGCCACTTTCCCCTCATGGCTCCACCCGGTCCAAACAGCTATACATGCCTCTTTGTGTGCACAACAAATGGTCAGAGCTAAACACACCTTGTGACATCATGGGCACCATATTTTCCAACTAGCACCACCTTCCCTCCACTATAGCAGAAGCTCATTGAAACAGTTATAGAATCTGCAATGACCCTCCCTTCTTAACCTTTGACCACACAAACATCATTATCCCACAACACCATTGCCTACATTACCCAACTAGAAAATCCTAAAGCTCAAAACAATAGTCATCCCATCCAAAGGCAATGAAATATGAGAGCACTAGTGAACTTCAAAGGTCTACAAGGTCGCAAGGTTCATGCTTAATTGATTCACGCATTAGCTATCATTGCATCATGTTGCAATGAGCTTCATCTGAACATTCAAAACTTGCAATGACCCTTGAATGGCAGCGTGAAGCAAGGGATGCACACAAACAATCTTAAATATCATCCCTATTCTGCTCCAAATCCAATTATAGACATCCATTATGTCAAGGTCCCCAAGCTTTGTGACAATGATTAAAAAGTATGCAAAATCAAAACAAAGCCAAATTGACAAAGAAAAAATATTCAACAATTTCAACTAGAAGAACAGATCATTAGTTTATCTTTTCAACTAATTTTTTCAAACAGTCGCAATTTTTTAATAAATGTGTAAAATAATTCATACAAGGTTCAACAAGAAATTTGATTTTAAATATCAAGACAACAAAAATGCTAACCAAACTAATAAAAGTATAGAAACATCAATTAACTATATTGTTTCTATTAATATAAGTAGAGTGCTTCCATGTAAATGACTAGTGATATGAGTTCCTTGAACAAGATATAAAGGTTTCATTAAAATAATCTACGTTATTACATTAAAAAGTTAGCATAGAATTACAAATGTTATGCTAAAACAAAGTGCTACAATTTTTCGTATCAATGACGTATTGAACATATGTAGTAGGGAGAATTAAAGGAATTGGCACCAATATGACATGCTTATATACTTATCATCATCATCACCATCACCATCACCATCCCCCTAACCTTGTCTCAAGGATATGAGATCAGCTATGATGCTTATATACTTATGCACTTGTTATATATTTATATCTATATAATTGTGTCTTTTTGTTTTTATTTCACATCATCTATAATTTGCTATCAAAAATCTTTCAAATTTTTAATTCTACATATTGCTGATGTTCTTCAAAGGCATTTCCCCAAACTTTTGCTAGCTTTTTTTTTTCTAATTTTCAGTTTTTTTAAGGCAACAGACAATTGTTTTGCCAACTTGATAATCTTTGCTTTGTGATGATCATTCTAACTATATGAAAAATACACTCGTAAAACGTGTGCCTACCCATTTCCTTCTTATTATAGCAAAGCACACACCTCAATGAGAGACGAAAGCCCTGTTTAGCCAAATTGTCCAATGTGCGGATGGCTCCATGACACAAAAGCGATGCAAAAAGAGAGCCTTATGCCTACATCTAGTCATCCAAATCCCCTTCCATCATACATCTTGTCTTTATGAGAAGTTAACCAAAGATGATATCCATACTTTTCCTTGAACTTCGCAAACTCCATCATGTCCCAATGGTGAGAACCACACCCTAACCCTCCAGAGAGAAGGTTTTCTATATCACCAACCGTTTGGCATTAGTGCAATTAACTATGAAGACCCCACTCCCTAGCCTAGGCAACATCACAAAGCAAATTCAATTAGTTTATTCTAGAAAGAAATCAAAGCACAAGGACTTCTTGAAGCTAATTCTAGACCAGCACTCTCCTAAGAGGTGATCAAGCAGAAGAACACCAATACCAAGCAACCAGTGCCCTGAAGACTGAAAAAAGATTCATCCCCACAAGATGTTCTTCCAAATGTCAAACGTCTAAGCTAGTGCCAAACACAAGGATCCATATTGCATTGAAATGCATCAGAACCAACCTTTGCCCTCCACATTCCATATAGCACAAGATAATTTTTCTGCCATGCCAATTGCTTTGGAACTAGGCACTTTCTCACAAGCCACATGGTGCAGCAACTGCTTAACCTCTGTCCCTATCCACAAGAACGTCCTAACAGTGGGATTTATTTGCTCCAAGACACACACCAGAGGAGCAAGAATGGTTGTTGTAAAAATCAGAATACTAGAAAGCACTGTTTTAGCCATCGAAAGCTTTCCTTCAGCAAATATGAAGACGCCTCTCCAAGATAAAAGTTCTCTCTCTACCTGACCAATAATCCCATGACAATCTTCAGCCCGTTTGCCCCTTCAAATAAGGGCTGTCTTAGGTAGTAGAGAAATTTCCTTCCTTACACACACTGAAAGATCTGAGCAATCCTCTCCACCCTAGGCCTAGGACAATTTTTCTGGTATAGTTCTATTTTCTACCAGTTCACGGTGAGTCCCATAGCCTGCCCAAACAGGCCAAGCGCCTGCCTAATCTCATGGGCTTCTCCTTAACACTTTAAAAACCACCAGGGTGTCATCAATATACTATAGTAGTCTAGTCCCCCAGGGGAAAGCGGAATCCATCTCAACCTTCTTCAACCATGTGCAAAAGTTATCAACAAGCAATGTGAAGAGAGAAATAACCGTGATGCATTCCTCAAAAAGGTTGTAAAGGCCCAGAACCTACTTTATTGATTTGAAACCTATACCTCACTACTTTCAATGCAAACATGATGAAACCCTGAAAACAGTCACCAAAACTAAACCATATCATAAGCTTTCTCCAAGTCCAGCTTCAACGTAAAACATCATCTTCCTTGCTTTTCACCAAGTGAACTGTTTCATGTCCAACAGTGACACTATCTTCTATGTTCTTTCCTGAGACAAAACCAGCCAGAACCCCAAATATGGAAGTGAGAAGAGGCTGAAATCTTTCAACCAACACTTTCAGGCTTATCGAGACTAATCAAGCTATAGCCTGACAGGGAAGTTACAGTATTCTTTTTGGAGAGGAGAACAATAAAGGGGTCATTCCAACACCTTAGAAAGGAGCCAAATTTATAGCAGGTTGTGATTAATTTGGACAGATCCATGCAAATAACATCCAAAAAGGATTTCAGGAAATTGAAATTCCAGTGTTTGAACCTGCAGCTTTGTTGCACGGAGCTATAACAATCAATTGTTGGGTTCCCTGCCGAAGCGGGGCCTTATAATCTGAAGTTCGGACTCTGAAACATGCCACAATATTAGGCCTTCCAAGAGGGATGGGTAGATGCTCTGGTCTCTGGTGTAGAGTTCAGTTTTTAGAAAAACAAATAAATAAAAGTTCTAGCCACCTCCACATTGCAAGCCAAGGAATCTAAAAATGACACATGCTTCTTCCAGACGGCCTTGCAAGTAGGAACCATATCAAAGTATTTTGCATTCTAATCACCACGTTCCACCCACTGATCTTTAGCCCTCTGTTGCTAATACAGTTGTTCCTTGTGCCAATCGTTCCTCACCTATTGCTCATCCTTTATCATGTCAAACAGAATCTCATCCCATTGCAGGACAGTATCAACAACCCTTTGCCTCTCCCACATATGAACCATCAAGTGTTGCAGCCTGACCAACCATGGCTGCTTTCATTGCCTTCTGCACGCCTTCATAATCTCTTGCAATGCATGGGTGAACGCCTTGAACCCAAATCCACATAAAAGTTTTATTCAAATAACTACCATATCATCCCAAAGTAACTGGCCATGAAACAACACATTCTCAAAACAAAAGAAACTCAATCTACAAGCCACTTGTCCATACTTCAATACCACATAACACCAATTTAAAAAATCCAAGAAAAAGCACATCCACACGGTTGGTGGACCTACCACAAATTATTGGACACCAAAAATCTATCCAATTTGGAAACCTTCCAAGCACTATTCCTTCTTTGCAGTTTCAATTAAAGTAAACTAAAAGGCATGACAACCTCCACCATGCCACTTCTAGCTTCCAAAGTTTCAAAGAATTCTACATCTACCATGTCCGTGTGTCCGTGTTCCTTCCACTATAGTTTGCTCCATTACAAACAATGTTTCAATCTCCGCGAACACCCCAGCCACATGTGGCTGTTAGTTGAAGGACATGTTCCCAAAATGCTTTTGTTTTTAAAGTGGAACTATAAACATTCAGCAATCAAAACCTCTGCACTTCAACGCCAACAAAATTCAACGAGCAACAACATACAATATGTAACATCCCTCTCTAGTGACTCTTAACCCTTGGGTATCTGTTATGAGTTGTGCAGTGACTATTTAATGGACCCATGTGTGTGTTAGATCTTTGTGCTTTGTGCCTTCTGCTAGAACATCTGTGTGTGTATCAGACCTAAGTGTATGTGTTTGGTGGTCTGTTAATAGAGGTCTAGTTGAGTTTTGTCATTGGATGTGACTGTTGTGATTTTCATTTCTATGCCGTTAGAGTATCTCGAGACACCTATATTCAATGTTACAGAGGGACACATCACTGGAAAACTTTTCATGTTTAAGATGATCTAGGGACAAGGATGTGTCCCCAGTAATCCCAAGATGCAGGTGGGATGTGGTTAATTTTGACTACGCCTAAGAACAAGAAAACATCCTTAAAAAGCATCCTAACATCCTCCAAAGACATCTCAGTGTTCCACTATGCATTTGGCACATTCAAAAATATAAATGATAATTCAAATTTAATTTAGTATACAGTAAACTCCAACCACCCTTCTCCCATCTGGCCAAAACATTCTAGAGGGTGGAGCACTGACAAAAGATTGGGGTGGTGCTGGTACATCAGAAGATTGAAGATTGTAGTGGGATTTGGGACTAAAATTTCCCAAGTTGCCTGCAATGGATGGAATCTTCAATTGTCTGAAGAACCTTCAGAACAGCAATGTGTGCCTTCAATGGGCTTTTCTTGGAGTTGTTGTATGTGAATGTGATGATTTTGTGTCTAAGAACACTTAGAACAGTGCAACTCTATATGTGTCTACGATGTTTTTTGTCTAAGAACACTTATCATAAGTTGTTGATGGGATGAGACCTTGCCACTTCTCATAATCCTAAGGATTGATACATTTATTGCATATCATCTATATCTAGTACCACTATGATACCATAGAAACTAGCATTGACCAGGGTGATGGATAACACTATTCATCACTTGCAAAGCTAGAAAACATCAAACATTTATGTGCCTCACTTGTTTCAAGTTTCATTTTACAAGCAGCACCAATGAATGTGGTTGGATGTACTCTAGTCCTCCAATATGTTTCCACCATACAAGATCATTTAACCTGTAATAGGCTTCAAACAATGGCTGGAATCAAAATATACAGGTTTCAATAACTTTGCCCATGCAATGTGGTGTTGCATTCCCACATTGAAGGCCATCTAACTTGAAGAATCCAGTCACCACTCGGCCATGAGTTGGGTTATCTTCAAGTTCTAAACTACACAAATAAGACTTGGCTCAACCATCATTTTTGGACTCCACCTCAATATACCCAAGGATCATATGTGAGGTGGGTACACATTTACAAATGGCACCTATCCAACAGGTCATCCAAAGGAAGGATAATGATAAACTTCTAGCTCCCATAACCAAGCAAGAGCTCTTAAGGTCATCTGTTTCATGAAATGTGTGATGGAACCAAGGCCAAATGGATGGCCAATTAAGTTTTTTAGCGAATTTATTGATGTTATGGGTTATAATATTACTGATGCTTTCAATCTTATGCTCGAATGGAGATAGGTCAGAAATGAGATCAACTGTTTGAAGATTGTTCTAGTGCCTAAGATTCAGAACCCTACCCACCCAGCTCACTTTAGACCCATCAGAGTGTGTAATACATTACTTAGACTCTTCACAAAGATCCTAGTTAGGAGATTGCAACCCCAAATGCTAGCATTCATGGGCATTCAGCAAACTAGGTTTGTCAAAGGACAATTCATTTAGGACCAAATATTGCTACTTCAAGAGATTATGCACTCAGTTCAAAGGGACATTTCATTTGGTCAGGAGGAAAACGGGGTCACCAGTTACACTTGGTGTGCTGGGAAAAGGTGCCATGGCCCAGGATGATGGGGAGCCTTGGGGTACTAACCTTCGAAAATTCCATTCTACTTGGGTACTAGAGCCTTATCAACCGTTTCATGCAAGAAGATAAAGATCATGTGCCATGGGTACATATTCCCAAAAGAAAGTACCAACCATAGAATGCAAAGACTCATGATTTGCATCTATGGTGCAACATCTGTGCCTATAAACATAAGCTCATCCAGATTGGGGCAGTGCTTGTTTCACTGCAGGAAACATTAACCCATAAGTATGCTATCGTGCCTAGTTGGCGGCTTGTATGGAAGGGACGTTTACTTGAAAAAATCAAATGTTTCATCTGGCTTGTTTTTGAAGGTGCGCTCCCAATCCATGTGTTCCTCCAGGAATGTGGCCTCCCTATTAATGCGCTATGCCCTCTCTGTCACATGAAACCTGAAATGCTGCAGCATTTCCTCTACCTCAGCCCTTTCAGAAATACTCTGTGGCTGGTGTCTAGGCTCAACTTTCATTTGAAAATAATAATATTTAATTCAAATGCACACTTAGGCAAATTTCCTACCTATTGATGATTCAGCAAGGGTATGTGACAAGATCATTAAAATTTGAGATGAACTGCCGCAACAATTAGAGGTGGTCTACCAACATCCGAATCCATACTATCAAGATTACAAGTTCATTCTTTACTAAGATGAATAACTATGATGGAGGAACCTAGAATGCAACATTGTGCTGCCACCTAATTGTTCAATCCCATCAATGCTCATGGCAACATTGATGAAGGTGGGACTTGAAGCAGCAACTCCAAACTACAAAATGCTTTATGAAATATGCAGGCCCTACCAGCCCACTAAGGCCCAACTACAAAAGGACCATTTCATGGAGGCACACCATGAAGCTTCCAAGAAGAAAGGGGCTACCATTCAACTGACATTGCACTCAAACAAGGATGATACTGATTATCATTCTAGCCAGTCTCATTACCAAAATCCTCCACCTCTCAGTGGAGATGACATCAATTATCCATGGCTACATTCAGCCTTGGCAAGCAACCAAGGCAAGGACAGAACAAGATGTTGGAAAAATGAAGACAAATACATTAATTGTTGTATTTCCTTTTATGTTGCATTTGATGTGGGGATGTGTTTTATCCCACATGTATTAGGATTGGGGTTTGGTCCTAATGTTTCCTCATATATAGGCTCATATATAGGAAGCTTGGTGTTTTATCCCACATGTATGAGGATTGAGGTTTGGTCCTCATGTTTCTTCATAAATAGAAGGCTTGGGGTAGCCTTTAGTGTGTGCTTAAAAGTGAAAGCATTGTATCAAGGTTTTACCTTGGAGACGTGAGTCTTGTTGGTGTTGATCTGAGATCTGTTGGAATAACAGATTGTGTGTTTGAAAAGTTGCAAGGACGGCTTGTGTCCTTAAGATTTGAGAAGAATAGAAGGCAGATCAGCATTGTGTGGAAGTAGGGTAAAAAGGGGCCCGAACCACGTAACTCTCTGTGTTCTTGTGCTATTTCCTTTTTACTGTTTTCATTCTGTTATCACAGCAAATGTTTGCTAGAGTTTAGAATGCTTTGAGAGTGCAATATTTTGCCTCTAATGATTTATTCAGATCTGTAGGGTTTTTAATAATTTCTCTAGAGCATTTGTAGTGTGTTTTCAGATCTGTGTTTTCAGATCTAATTGTTTTCAGATCTGATTATAACACAAGAGCCAACACAAAGGGGGCCTCAAGGCCAAGGTCTTGCAGTAGGC
>MNCI01004556.1:3795-22581 GCA_015680685.1 Gnetum montanum
AGTTCTTTTTAGTTTTTGTTTTACAAATTTTTGTTTTACACATTTTTGTTTTACGCATTTTTGTTTTACACATTTTTTTCTTACACATTTTTGTTTTACACATTTTTGTTTTATAAATTTCTTTAACTTTTCTTGTTTTTTTTTTACAACATCATTATACTTTTTCATTTTTTGTGTGTGTTTGTGTGTGTGTTATCCATCTTGTAAGTTTGTCACCCAATAAGTGTTCTTCTTGATGGTATGAACTGTTTTTCATTTATTGCTAATGTTTGGTTTTTACCTTTAAGTCATGATGTTGATACTAAGGTATGTTTCTTTTGATATAGCAGGAAATGAGTACACTTCATCCATCCATTCATAAGTTCTATGGTCTCTCTTAGCTTGGAAATGTACAGTCTCTTCCTAAATAAGAACTCTAACGAATCAGTGATTGGGTATTTCTCAAACTAAGGAAGGACTTAAGGATTGAAAAGGGTGTGACTTCAAGGGAACTTGATGCATTTGTATTGGCCATTCTCTTGGGTTCTTGGATGTTTTCTTGTTAAGTTTTCTCACCGTTTCGACGTCACCAAATCATCGGGAAGCTAAGCAAATAAAAATAACAAAGTCTTTGCATGGTGTGGTTCTCACGTATAAACACATAAAACAGAAAAAAAAGAGAAAGTGAGAACTCAAAGCACACCGCTTAGAAAACATAATCCCTTGGGCTACAAGCACTAGTTATGGAACTAAAATAAAAATGTTCCCTCTAACTAAGTCCCTTCTCGCTTCCCATTCTCTCCTAATTGTTTTGTCAAAATGGTGGTGGCTCTTGGGTGAAGGCATTCTTGTCACTTCAAGAGGATGGATTGGCCGAATACATTGATGCAAAGTCACTAGATGTGGTTTTTTTTAGGC
The DNA here is from genome assembly GCA_015680685.1 of Gnetum montanum. Lineage (NCBI taxonomy): Eukaryota > Viridiplantae > Streptophyta > Gnetopsida > Gnetales > Gnetaceae > Gnetum > Gnetum montanum. Next base: position 4,693 of record MNCI01004556.1, read on the forward strand.
TGGACTTGGAATGGAATCTGCTAAGTCACATTAACCATGAACTACACAAGGGGCTGTACACCACCTTATTCTTGGGACTCCATTCCATTCTCTTCTCTCCACCCTTTTCTCCATTGTTCACCTCATTGTCAGTTGTATCATTAGTGTATATTTTGGTTGACGCATTGTTTTCTTTTTGGTAAATTCTTGCAATTAAGACTTTAACTCTTGTCCCAAATGACATTCCTAGAGCCTATGGACTCTTTCAATGTGGGTTTGTTAGGGCATTAAGGGCATGAGCCTACTTTGGGTAGGATCCACTGACATTCCTACTTGGTGCATCCATTAAATTCTTTCCCTTAACATTTTGCAATTAACTTTATTTTTTTCATTTCCATATTGACATCCATATCATCGACGTTACAGTTGTCTCTTTTTCTTCATCTTTCTTATTTCTTTTCTTTCTCCATTCTATCGCTACTGGAGGTTCACAATTAGTCATGGGGATACAAGGCCCAATTTTTTCAATTTTCTCCTAACCCCTACACCTTTGGTAGTCATCAACATTATATCTCTAGACCCGCAATCAGCCATACCACAACTCAGCCAATGGACCTTTCACCGACACAAGGTATCAACTACATTGTGATTCATTTACCCTTGCTAATATAAAGACTATGTTGTGTGTGTAGATGGCAATCATGCAACAATGGATTGGATCTGGAGAGAACACTTGGAATGGAGTGGTGCTGAAGAAGCTATGCAAGGAGCAAGATTCAATGGCGCGCTTACAGATGGACAATGAAAGGTGCAATCTTGGCATTGGTAGTAGCAAAACTTCTTTCTCTATCTCTTTCTCAAGCTACCAAATAAGGCCTGATGTCAATGTAATAAGGTGTTCACTCTTGTTGTCATGAACACCAGTTTTGTTGTCTTATAATGATGATCCATTCACATGTCATCTCATTAGTTCCATTTGAGTCAATAATCTGATACCTTCCCAACATTTTGTAAGGAACTTGAGGATGAGTTTTCATTTAGTCATGGGGGTATGATGGGACACGATATCGTATGGGCTACGATATCGCATCCCATGCGATATCGCGTCGTCCCCTGCGATATCGCGGTCCACCGTCATATCTATAAATAAGAGGTGGCTCTCCCTTGTTTCTCATCCTAGGCTTAGACTGTAGAGAAACTCTGGCAGTTTGATCCCTCCAGAGATAGAATATTTTCCATGTGCCCACAATAGGAACTCCAAAGTGAATGGATCTTTATTCAAGCAGACATTGTACCTGAACACAAGTTTGTGTACGGCAATAAAGACGAACTTCTTGGATGAACCTTGCAATGCATGGAATAGGCTAAATAGGACTTTTATTTATTGTTATTTACTTTTTATCATTTACATGCTTTATTAGTCATTAAATCTCTCTCAACCCTTCTCTCCTAGTTAAGTGCCTCAGTAAGATTGCTTCGAGCACGTGTGTTACGCTTGGTAATCCTAGCAACGATTAGCATTTGGTAACCAAGGTTGCATTGGTTCAGGGTGTAAATGGTAAGTGGGAACAGATGCTAATGCTAGGTTAATAGAGACTTAGTTAATTAGTTAAAGTTAGTAATTAGTCTCTTCAACCCTTCACCTCTCTATCATAGGAGATAATACCAAAAAACTATAAAAATCATATACCTGAAACTTACTTAACCATACACCATGACAAATACAAGTAAGTTTGGGAAGATAACGAATAATTAACCTTAAGTGTTCCATGAGGCGTGTAGGCACTTAGTCTGTGGAGTTCGACTGGATTGCGCGTGTTACGCTCATATTCGTATGGTTGAGTGTATGGGTACCTCGTCACTCATCAATTATCAATTCTATTTTTAATACGTTTCTTCATCATTTCCTTGTAGTTTTGGCCTTCTATAGGAGGCAAACTTCATATTTCATTAATAAAGCATATTAATTATTGGTAAGGGAATATCAAAATTCTTTCCTTCATGTTAATCTCCTTTTTTATTATTTTCATTTTATTCTAAGTCATTGTAATCATAATTTTCATACTTAGATTTTACTATACATTGCTTGTAGTTCATTTCTAAATTTAGTTTTTGTTTGCATCAGTTAAATATTACCAATTCCATTACTTAGAATTATCATTTTTTATCATTCCCCTACCATGCCTAGTTCATGGACAATATGCTAAGTCCATATTTAATTACAAGTTTGTGCCCCTTTATTTCATGATCTTTGATATACCTAGGATTATAAAAATTTGAAGACCATTTATAGCCATGACTTAGATTCTTAGTATCTACATTGTGAAGGTGTCCTTTCAAGGTTGCAAAAAAAAACATTTTGTAGGAATAGTATGTGTACTTACTTTGATTTTATATCACATATTTTACATGAAAAGCATACTAGTAAGATGGCTACATGTATGGCCAAGACTAAAACATATGAACTTATTTCCAAGAATTATTTTTGACTAGGTTTATGTAGTGATATGACTAAATTTGTTAAGTGTCTTATTTGTCAAAAGTACAAACATGGTAAAAGAATTATAGACTATTATTTACCTCTCTCTATTCCTAATGCTCCATGGAAAAGTATCTCAATGGATTATATTTATGGGATTCCAAAGATCCAATTTGGAAATGATTTTCTTTTTGTTGTTGTTAATAGATCCTCTAAAATGGCATATTTCATTCCATATAAGAGAAGCAATGGTGTATCTCATGTTTATCATTTTATACTTTCAAAATGTTGTAAGATTGAATGGTATTCCATTAAATATTATTAGTGAGAGGGATGTTAGATTTACAATTTATTTTTGGCAGTCCTTGTAGAAATTGTTAAGTATCAAATTGTTTTTTTTTCTAGTGTTTACATCCACAAAGTGATGTTTAGACTTAAGTTGTGAATAAATCATTGTTCAAAAGCTTAATAAATCTTTGTGAGCATCAACCCAATAGATAAAAAAAATCTTTCGGCACATGTTTATTTTAGCTACAATAATTCTTTTCATTTTAGCATTGACAAAAGTCCATTTAATCTAACCTTGAAGATAGCATTGAAGTCCTCAAAGGAGAAATTAAAGATTCAAGTTCATCCAAGGCAGCAAGTAAGTTGGTTGTAATACAAGTAAGAAAAACATTGAGTACAAGAGGTAGGAAGAAGCATGAATATTTAATTTAGATCTTGGCCAGTGTGTGTGTATGGGGGTAATTTGTTGAGGATCCTAAGTTCTTATCTATACTTGGGACATTGCTTCCTTGATATTTGTATTACATTTTTTTTCTTTGCAAGCAAGAATAAATAATTATTTTCTTTTCTTATTTTCAATTGATTATTTTTTTATTTGTTGGATTTAAACCTTAATTTGGAGTTAATAAGACCTGGTCTACATCACATTTGAAAAAACTATAAAGACCTGGTCTACATCACATTCGAAAAAACTATAAAGACTAACTTAACTAGCCATCAAGAATTGTTTAGTATAATAACTCACGTATTTTGGTCAACCACCCTCATGCAAGGTAAGAATAACTATTGGATTAGAAACCTTCATGCATATCTAGACTAAGATACATGTTCAATGCATCTTATTTATTTTTGTGAGTTTTATTACATGTCAAATGCATCCATACATGTTCACCATCGTCATCTAAAGTCACTGCTTCAAAAAACATACAAGAATTATGTCATGATCCTTAGATCCATTGCAATGCATGAAGAAGTTGTTGTCACTACCATTGGGAGGAGAAGGCCCCACAAGAAAAGGATGAGCATGATGCACAAACTAAAAAGTCACAAAAATGGTGAAATAGGTTAGATCAATAATACATGCAATATAATTAGGTAAACCATGCAAACCATCACAAAAAAAAAGTAGGTACCAAGAGGTAATATTATTAATAAAATTTGATGGAACCAAGAATATTTCCTCTACCTCAAGATATTAGCTAAGATCTAAGCTTCATCAAGTAAGAACAGGTTAAGGTCTAAAAATCACTAAGAGAACTGCCAAGCATAACTACTAGCAAGAGAATGAAAGAGAAAGAGTAATGCACAATTAATGCCAAGAAAGCTAATGCTGCCAAGTATTTATAGGCATGAACGATAGGATTTGGGCAATTTCAAAAATAAAAAATTAATAATTATTTTCTAAAAGTCAAGTAACATGAATCCACAAAAGGTATAATATCCACCAATGGATTAAAGTCATCAAGAGAGCACTTTAATGAGTTACATGTTCAAGAATGGTTTTTTCAATATCAAATTAAAGAATAACTAGAACAAATCATAAATATTATTTAACATGTATTTTAACCATATTCTTACATTATTCCTAAAACCTTAGAATAAGATAAATATAAAAATATTATTAAAACATAAATGAAAACCAAGAATGTGCCACCACCATCCTTCTAATCTTTCCATTTAAGAGTAACAAGGGTTAGTGACATAATAAAAGAATAATCCAAAACTAAAATGAATAAAAGAATTATTAAAATTTAAGATTAACAAAATGCCAATGTATCACATGTAAGTAAGGGGTAACATGTTCAAACCTCAAGATGCATAGCCATTAATACAATAAGTATTAGTCTAATTCTCATCAAGCATAACAACAAGTACAATACCATTACTAGCATAAGCTACTAATAAAATATTATTATATCATAAATAATTTTATAATTAAAATATACAAAATTATGCCAAGACCAAGCATGAATATTAGTTAATAAGGAATAGATTCTAAATTCTAAATAGTATGGTGTTACAGAAGCAATTGTATGACATATTTATTCAAGTGCAATGTACTTAGAAGTTTTTCATAACTAGAAATAAAGATTGAGATTATTTCTTACCATTGCAGCATTTTGACTTTAGAATAGATTTTACTTTTCTATGTTTTTTACTTTCTTATACAATATAGATTAATGATGAATCATCATTTGGCTGAGATATTGTAGATGCTATGTCATAGATGCTACATTGCATCTATGTTGTAGCATCCCTATCAATGTGTCTCAGTTGAAATTACAATTGAAGAAAGGTATTATTTACTTTATAATGAGATTACTTCTTTTAAAAATTTATGCATCAAAATAAAAAAGGCTTTACATGACAAGGAAGTAGAAATAGCTCAACTTAATACTAAATACTCAAATCTTGAAAAAGAAAACTCAAACATAAAGGCTAAGATTACAAAGCCAACCCTATCTCATGAGCAGATCAATAAGGAATTAGTAGGTGTAAAGCTTAACAATGGGAAACTCACTAAAGATAAAATAAATTTCACAAGTTATGCAAACAAAAGAAAGAAATCCAAGTGATAAAGAAAGTCATCCCCACATTAAACCATCAACAAGTATCTTACGTAAGTAGAAATATTTACCCAGGTTTGAACATTTAGCTAAAATGAGGAACATGTTATGCTTTTACTATGGTAAATTTGGACATATTCATTTTATTTTATTTTTATTTTTATTTTTTGCAATTTATGATTGAAACACCATACTTGGTCTCTTCCAAAACAACCCAATAAAGGTATCTTGTAGGAAAGAAAGGTTTGAAGACCTAAGGAGAAGAAGTATGAAAAAGAAATATTTGCTCAAGTTGCTCTCTCTGCCATTAAAAGAACCACCTAGTATATCAATATTGGATGTTCTATACACATGACATGTAGCATATCTTAATTCACACAAATTTCAAAACAAAATTATGGGATAGTCACATTTGGAGATGAGGCAGAAGCATAGATTAAAGGTATTGGTACTATTGAAGGTAATAATCAACCTCGTGTTAAACAAGTATTCTATGTTGAAGGTCTCAAAAATAACCTTCTTAGTTAATCTCAGCTTTGTGATTCAGACTTTGACGTTACCTTCTCCAAAGATTCATGTAAAGTAAGAGACTCTTACTCTAGAAAAATAATTTTAGAAATTAATAGAAAAGAAAATTTTTATACCACCATTTTAGTAGATACTTGTAACCTTGAATATAATTTTTTAATTAGCAGTGCACATGATGTTCATACTTGGCATAGAAAATTGGGTCACATAAACATAGACATTCCTAGAATCCTTGCATCTAAAGATATGCTTTGAGGACTACTCAATCTAAAGGATTTCTCCATAAACACATGCAATGAGTACTATAAAAGAAAACAAAAAAGGGTAAGATTTGGTAAGAAAAATTGCATCTCTACCTCATGTTCCTTGGAATTGCTTCATATGGACTTGGTTCATCCTTCTCAAATTCTCAGCTTAGAAAAGAAAAGATATTCTGTTACCATTATAGATGATTTTTCTCACATGGGTTGCATTCTTATACCATGAAAATGAAGCTTTTGAACATTTTATGAGAATTTGCAATTAGTTATAAAATAAGAAAGGATATGCTATTAAAATTATCAAAAATTTCAATGGAGGAGAATTCAAAAATGCTAAATTTAAAGAATGTTGTTGAATGAGTGAAATTTGTCATCAATTCTCTGGTCTCATAACTCCTCAACAAAATGTAGTAGAACAAAAAATAGGATTTTGAACAAAATGGGCATAATTGTCCTAAATGACAGAAACATTCCATATCACTTTTGGGTTGAAGTTATTAATATAGCTTTTTATGTCTCTAATAAAGTTCTGGTAAGAAGATTCACCACCAAAACATCATATGAACTTTGGACTAGTAGAAAGCCTTCAATTAGTTACTTTCATGTTTTTGGTACTAAATGCTTTATTTTAAACAAAAAAGATACCTTAAGAAAGTTTGATCCCAAAACTAATGAAGCGATTTTCCTATGATACTTTATAGTTATTAGGGAATATAGAGTATTCAATGAAAGAACTAACACTATGGAGGAAACTATAAATGTGAAAGTAGATGATAGTTATGGTCTTGTTCCAAGTGTGCAAGCTGATGATGAAGAAGTCCCTATTCAAAAAAAATTCTAGCACACCTCAAGTAGCAATTGAAAAAGAACTTGAAATAGAAAATGAACATGAAGATGATACTAAAGTTCAAAATAAAATGCCTAGACTAAGAAGATCACACTTACTTAATGATGTGATTGGACAAGTAGAAGATGGCATAAAAACTAGGAGTCAAGCAACATATATGTGTGTCTATACTACTTGTATTTCAAAAATTGAGCCTAAAAACTTTACTGAATCAGAAAAGGAGGAAAGATGGATTTTAGCTATGTAAGAATATTTGAACTAATTTATCAGATAAGGTGTGTGGGAACTTACTCCTAAAGCCAATCACAAACAAATCATTGGAACAAAATGGGTGTTTAGAAATAAGATAGATGAAAATAGGAACATTATCAAGAACAAAGCTTGATTAGTTACTAGAGGATACAATCAACAAGAAGGCATTGATTTCGATGAAATTTTTGCCACTGTAGTTAGGCTTGAATCAATCAAACTCCTTGTAGCCTATGCCAACATCAAAGAAATTAAATTGTATCAAATGGATGTCAAAAGTTCCTTTTTAAATGGAACTATTCAAGAGGATTTACAAATCACATCCATCTAGATAATGTCTCTAAATTAAAAAGGGCTTTCCATGGGCTCAAACAAGCTCCTAGAGCTCAATATGAAAGACTCTCTCAACATCTTATGGATAATGGCTTTGAAAGAAGAAGAGTTGATGTGACCTTGTTTCTAAAATGGGTTGGTAAGGACTTACTTATTATACAAATTTATATTGATTTTATTATTTTTGGAGCCACTAATGAAAATTTATGCAAGAAATTTTCATATCTTATGCAAAAAGAATTTGAAATGAGCATGATGGGTGAACTAAAAAACTTTCTTGAATCTCAATTTAGTCAAATCAAAGAAGGAACATTTATTTGTTAAACAAAATATACCAAAATTATATTACAAAAATTCAATCTAGTTGAAGTTAAAGATAAGACAACATCAATGACTGCACATCTTAAGCTCAACAAAGATGAACAAGGTAAATTAGTTAATCACAAACTCTATATAGATATGATTGGTAGTCTACTCTATCTAACAACTAATAGACCTGATACTGATCTCAGTATTGTATATGTACTAGGTATCAAGCTAATTCCAAAGAATCCCACTTAAAAGTTGTAAATAAGGTTTTCCACTATCTAAAAGATACTATTATTAAATGGGGACTTTGGCATCCAAAGGACTCCACACTTGATCTTGCTAGATATTTTGATGTAAATTGGGTAGGCTATATGGATTATCATCGAAGCACAAGTGGTAGCTGCTTCTTCTTGGGGAAGAGTCTTGTTTCTTGGACAACCAAGAAGCAAAACTACACAACCTTATCTACAACAAAAGCAAAATATATTTTAGTCGAAAGTTACTATGTACAAATCCCTTAGATGAAAGAAACACTTAAGGATTTGGAAATTAAATCAGACAAAACACCTATTTTTTGAGATAATAATAGTTCCATCTACATGACCAAAAATCCAATCCAATACTCTAGAACTAAACATATTAAAATTCAACATCATTTCATAAGAGAACATACACAACTTGGGCATGTTAAGCTAGAGTACATTGGGATAGATAGGCAACTTGCATATGTCTTTACCAAGCCCCTTGATGAATGGAGACTCACATCACTATGTAAATACTTGGGAATAGAACCATGTCCTATCAAAAGTAAGGAAGATGTATCTTATCTTTAGTTAGGATAGTTTAAGTTTGAACAACCAGAAAAAGGCAAGAAGGGAAGAGCACATGTGTAGGGGAGGTTTCACTAGAAAACTTCTTTTTGGATGATGCCCAAAAAGGAGGAGAAATATGCCTTTTTCTAGAATAAAAAAAACTATATACCTACCTATTATTACTTTTATGCTAACTCATTGTTCAAGTTTTGGACATCACCAAAAAGGGGGAGACTATTAATCTTTTGGTATGAAAAACCCTTGAAAAATGAAGAATTTGTTATTATGTTTTTAATATCTTGTAGGTCTAAGGAAGATGAATTTGGCATATGAAGGAGATTGAGATAAAAGTAATAATTGACAACTTGAAATGTTAGAATCCATGAGAAGATGCAATAGTTTGGAGAAAATCATAAGGATATGAGACATCCCAAATCATAGGAAAGATGTCTTAGTCACTAACAAGACATCTCTACTAAGAGCTATGCTCTTAAGAAATATTTCTCCTCAAAATAAATGAAATCTCAAGCAAGGATGAGATTTCTTGTGCAAGACATCTTGCCGAAAGTCAAGACATCTTGTGTCTAAACAAGACATCTCACCTGCAAAGAGGCAAAAATAGTAAGATGTCTTGAGCTTGTAAAAGACGTCTCGACTAGTCGTTATATGAATTCCAATAGGAAAATGAAGGAGAACAAGGCTATAAAGAGAAGACTTGCTTAGAGAAAATAAATAAGCTTTGCAAAAGCAATCAAGCAAGTAACTATATACATTCTTTATGAAATATAGTACTTCAATGCTCTATCATTTAATGTATGTTGTTATGTACCTTGAAGAAAGGAATTAGAAGCTTACTTTATTTCATCCTTAATTATCTTATTTCTTATTATAAGCTTTAAGGGGCTAGATGTGCTTCATGAGAAAAGGCATCCTTTGAGCTTATTGGGACCTTGAGGGGTTGGGTGTGTTTCTAAGTGAGAACATCCCTTGTAGAGCTCAAAAGTTTATAAAGGTTGTAGTATTCTTGAAACCACATTTTGAAGGAACAAATTCTAGAGGTGTTCAAGGATTCTACTCTCCAAGTTTGAATGTATCCAAGTTGGGGAACCACGTACCTCAGCTATGCAAGAATTGGATATTTTTGGCTTTAACATAGTCAACCCCCTTCTAAGTTCTTGATCTTCAGCAACAATAAGAGAGTGTGGACTTAAGATTGACTACTCGTTAATGCTCACAGAACCTACATGTACAACATAATTACACATAACCCGTTAATCTAAGATTAGTAGGGTAGTAAGTATAGCTTAGCAAAAATACAAGCAATGTGACCAACGAGACACATACACATATGCAAAACCAACTACAAAAAGAGAACTAGTATACACATACGACATCATTTCCTTAAAGATCTAAGATGTGTTCCTACTCTAATGCATCTAGCCCTAAGACACACTTCAAAAACAAGGACAATGACCCTAGCCAAGGAAGGAAAGTCTCCCTACTAAGCCTAAGTATCCTTGTGATGAAGTTTACAAAGGAATTAGGGCCATGTAGTTCTATTGATGATGGTTAAGATAGAATGGTACCTGTGAGGATCTCCACACTCCAACTCTCATTTTCGAGTGAAATAGCCTTCATTCCATCAACAAGGCATGTTTTTCTATACTCTCCCTTGCTCAAAAGAAGGGATGTTCTCAAATCTTAAGTCTTAATTTATTTTCTCTTCCAAACATGGAGAGCCCAATGGATATCAAGGGACTTCAAACAACTAAAATTCCTTCTAATAGTTATAGATAAGAAGGTCTAATGTTTAGGATTATTTAATCATAAAGAATAAATGTTGAACTTAACCTAAAATGTAGTAGAGGCTTACAATTGTCTACGTAACTTAGGTTTACAAAGAAAAGAATTTTTCTTTTCATACAAACTATACTAACCTTTCTACCTAAAGCATAGTCTACTTACTTAATATGTAAGTCAATCCTCGACCTTTGGTAGTAATATTAAAGTGTATAGTTGATCCTCTATAATTAAGGAAAAGTTATTTCATACCTTGGGAGAACCACTTTGCAAGTTAAGTGATAGTTTGTCATTGGCCTATGTAGGGTTCTTAGGATTCTAGTCTCACTATAGCATCATCCAACTTTTTACTTGGAGTTAGATGATGAAGGAAGAGACATACCAATTCTCTACCCCTTAAAAGTAATTTGACTTTGTTCCACTTTAATACCATCCAACTTGTCACACATATGCCAAATTTTTCTCTGATATATTAATATGATTATTTATCCAAAAGTTCTTCTTATGAACATTTGCTTATTCTTGAGAGCTTGCCATTCCTCCCAAGTATGCTACTTTGAGGATGTACCTTGCTAGTGTACCAAAAATTGAACATTCTGATTAGGAGCATAACGTGTGGTATGCATGTTGATGATGGAATGAATCCACCATTCTTTGACTACCTCAATGTTCATAGGTCCATAGGACCTCAACATTGTTAGATCAACATCTCCCAAGTTGAACTTTGTCAACATAGAGATATGAAACACAGGATGGTATTTTACTAGATCTGTTGGTAACTAAAACTTTTAAGAAACTAGTTTCATATGAGAAAGGACCTTGAAAGACTTATCATAATGCCTTATGAACTTTTGGCGTACCCCCTTCTTCAACCTCATCTACTTAGCATAATCCATTTTCAAAAGGGTCCACTCTCCAACAGCAAACTTCAACGAACTCTATTTGCTATCTGCATACTTCTTCATATGTAGGAAAAACTTCTCCAAGTATAGTCTATCAACTTGGTTATGATCTATTCAAGATTTCATTAATCCATTTGCTAAATGATTGAAACATTAATGTAAGGTTTCAAATAGTTTAGAAATTAATTGTTACCTTCTCATGGCCAACTTTGTTGGAGAAAACCTTATGGTTGAGGACTTCTAAATATTTTAATTAAACTGAGCTACAAGAAATAGAGACATCTCTTTCATATGATCAAACTAGATGAAGTGCCTTAGGTACTTCTCAAAAATCCTATTCATCCATCCTATGTGTCCATATACATGGGGATGATACCACAAAGACATTTGCAACTTTGTATCTAGCATGTTGAACAAACTCCACCAAAAATCTTCCATGAAATGGGAGTCATGATTTAAAACAATGCTAAATGGAATTCCAAAGTAGTGAACCACACTATCAAAGAATAGGAATTTCATATTCTCAATCATGTACGGGGTAGAACATGGAATAAAAATAACATACTTCGAAAACTTATTCACAACTACAAGGATATTGGAGAATTCCTATACTATGAAGAGTCTCATGATGAAATCCATTGAGAAAGTCATCAATGGGAACTTTGGAATTTACAAGAGATGGAGCAAACTCCTTGATTTCTTGTTGAAACTTTTATCTTGCTAACATATCAAATATCTTAACATAAATTTGACTACATCAACCCCCAAATTAGGCCAATAAAAACTCCTCTTCACCAATATCAATATTTGTTTATGTCCCAAATGACCTACTAAGAGGATGATGTGACATTTATCAATGATTTGAGAACACAAAGAACCCCAATCAGGAACATAGATTCACTTTTTTTGAATACGAGCTAGTCATCCACTTTACTAAAATTTGAATCATCACCTCCTTGGACTAGATTTAATAAGTCTTAAGCATGCTAACCATGATGTAATCTATCCTTGATTTTTTGTCAAAGTTTATGATCAGCCACCACCTAAGAGCTATTGGGCTAATCCACTATTTTCATCAAGTGTACTTAAGAATGCTTTCTCAAAGCATCTACCACCATATTTTTCTTACTTAGCTAATAAACAAACTAAAGATCAAACTTTTGCAATAAGCTCAACCATCAAGCTTAATTTGGCTTCAAATTAGATATATTTAGGAAATAGTTCATGGTATTTGATGAATCGTGATATCGAGGCCGCGATATCACATCCGCGATATCGAGTCTGCGATATTGGAGCTCAATAAGCAATATCGGGCATCTGATGTCAAGACCCACCTCATCACCTATAAATAAGAGGCAAGCACACTTGGTTGGCATAGTTAGTCTTAGTCCCTTATCCAAACTCTTGTAGTTTTCTTTCCTCAAAGTTAGAATCATTTCTAAGTACTCGCAGTAGGAGTCATAAAGTGAACATATCTTTATTCGAGCATTGTGTACCTAAGCACACCTTGTGGTTGGAAATAAAAACAAACTTTGTGATAAACCTTGCAGCATTCAGAATAGCTTATTTAATGCTATTTACAATTATTTAATGCTTTCCTTAGTTAATTAATGTTCTCTCTCTCACCTTGTTAACTCTCCCAAGTAAGCACACTCAGTACGACCACTTCAAGCATGCATGGAACACTTGGTAACCCAGTAATGATTAGCGTTTGGTAATCCCAGTAGTGTTGCACTAGTTCAAGATGTGTACGACAAGTGGGAACAGATGCTGGTGTTAGGACTAGTTAGAGCATAGTCGATTAGTTAACTTAAATTAGTTACTTAATTAGTTTACTTCTCCCTTTGTAGCACTAGGACATAAAACATCATAAATATATAAAAATCATATACCTCAAGTTTACTTAACCATACAATCGTGCTATACAGGTAAGCTTGGGAAGACAATGATTGACTAACCTGTCTAGGTTCTGTGAAGGCGCATAAGCACTTAGTCCTTGGAATTCAACCGAATCATGCGTGTACACTTGTATTCATATGGTGGAGTGTAGGGATACCTCATTGCTCATCATTGGCACCATTTCCAGGGAGTTTGTTGTTTGTGCTCTAGCTAGAACTTAGGAAATCTTCCCATCGTTGGAACGAACCCTTAGGGTCGGTTATCTTACAATTATTGAAATGAAAAGTATTGCACACTAAATAGACAATTATGTCTTATTCTTCTTACAAGAGTGTTTCACCACCTAGGTCTGATACAGGGAACAATTGGAGGCGTAGTACACATGATAATCCACCAATCCCCCAACAATTTTGTGTGGTATACGTTCATCCTGATGAGTATATACCAAACTTTACCTTTATCCTCCACCAGGATGAACAACTGTGTTGGCATGATTTAGAAGGTAACATAGTGTTACCTCTCAATCATTCAGTCCCAAGCATGCTTCTTCATGCTCTCACACAAATTGGTATGCAGCACTTACAGTCAGAGTATGTTGTGCATGAACACAACTCGAGAGAGTATCGACCCATGGAGGCACAACGTCAAAGGGACTTATAACAAGAGAGACATCATAAATCTATAAAGGGGAAGTGGTCGCTGGATGTCCCATATATCATAGGTAAAAATGAGGATAGTGAACCTGCCTCAGGAGGTCTTCCACATAATGATGTTCCTCCCATTAACTTCGGTCAAGGGGTTGCGTATCAAAATCTTCACTCAACTATACATAACTCAGATTTTGGTACCAACAGACACAATGGGTCCAAAAAAGGAACATGAACACATGACAAAGATGGACATTCTAATCATAACCATGATCGAGGCCTGACCACTGAAGAGAAGGAAGCAGGCACCATCATGGTGATGGTCCTCCTCTCTCTTCACCTCCATCATCTCCTTCCCCCTCTCCTTCAAGATCAAAATGTAGTCGCAGAGGGAAAGACGTTGAGGATAATGGTAGGCAAAATAGAATAATAGACAAAATAGTCGAGAAAGGGGACGAGGGCATTCTAGAGAAACACACCATGAAAGGAGGAAGAGTAGGGAACAACATAGGCATCATAGACGTCATAGAGAATACAATCACAATGAACCTCTACTCGCTACCCAAAGTATGCTAGATATAACTAAGGTTGTTAGAATCCTAATAAGACACCAAAAAGATAACAGGATCAAAAGATTGGACATGAACAATATCCCACAATTTGAAGGGGGATACAACACTAATCCTCAAAATCATTTGCAAGCATTTCATGATGCATGTGCCTTGCAAAACATAGAAAACGAGTGGCAAAAAATCAAGTTGTTTCTACGGACACTGATCAAGGAAGTAGAAAGTTGGTACCAATTCTTAGAACCGGAGTCCATTTGCCAATGGAGTACCATGTTATAACTGTTCAATGATGTGTCCAACATGCGAAAGCAAATCCAAGGATGGAAACAAGAAGGACATGAACCCTTGGATGCTACCATGGGCCGATATTATGCATTGTTACATTGTTGCCCAGGCCACGGTTACTTGCAAAGGAAACAACTGCGCCATCTCATAGATGAGCTTAGGCACAAAACGTGAAGAACCCTTGGGACTTATGCCCAAGGAAGGCTATCTAAGCTTAGGGTCCATCAAGTACAAAGATTGTTGGAGCAAGTTGCTAAAGAGGAAGGTGAGTTAAGGAAAAGAGAGAATGCAGAAGAATATAACAGAGATCCTTCCCTCCAAAAGAAGGAAGTTAGATTTTGTGAGGATGAAGAAGAGTCACCACTTGAAAAGATGGTGAATATGAAAACTTTGCCCATTCAAAAACTTGCATCAGAAGCATCAACAAAGGTGAACCAAATGTGGGACTCCCTAGATAATAGATTTCAAACCGTTCTCTAAATAGTAGAGGAGTCTAGGGAACCAGGTAGTAACCAAGAATGGAGAAAAAGGAAAGAAATTGAATATGCACGTAACAAAGGTAAGGGCAAGATTTCCATCATCAAAGAGGTTGTGGATTCAGATACAAACAAAGATGGTGGATGTGAGATATGCCAGTATGACCATCCTAAGGGACGTTGTTCTATAATCTCACATCTACAGGAGTCTAGGGTGTATGCACTCAACCCACAATTAAATAGAAGGCAAACACCCCAAAGGTTACCTTATCCCCAAGGTAACCCAAGACAATTCCACCAACCCTTGACGTATTATCCAAGTGGAACTCCACCACAACCAAATGAGCAGTGCCAATAGTGGTAGCACCCACAATCATGGGGAATGCCACCACCATGTCAACAATATCCTTACCGTTAACTAGACCTGTATGGATACTACGTGCAGTAGCCGATCTCTCCACGTGACTCTACTGGTCATGTCACTCCCCAACCTCACTACCAAGCCCATGAGTATTATAGAACTCCTTCTCCTAGGGGTGATGTTCCACAAATGTACTATCCTTCTCATCTAGCTACATCTCTTCCACCCTTAACTCCATTACCACCTACTCTAGCCATGCAGGGTGAGCTCCCTACCCAGCTACAACAATGTAATGCTACAAGGGTTGTCAATCCTCATCCTACTATTGGTTCAAATAATCATGTAAAGAAGAGACCTTTCTTTAGGATTGATAGTCCAACCAAGTCCTTGCAGTCACAAGCAGCTAATTCTCCAAAGGCCTCAACATCATTCAAAACTTCGGAAACCCCTTCAAACCAAAGGCCACATGCAATGCACATAGTCATGTTGACACATGTCATCACTGATTGGATTAAAGCTGGCCACCTTCCTAGAAAATTTTTTGATCCTAGAAGTCCTCTTATATATCTACAAATCACTGGGAATGAACCTTGTAAAGCTCTTTTGGATTTAGGTTCTGGTGTCAACTTAATCTCTCAACAAATGTATAAAGCCTGGAACCTACCTCCACTAAAAAAGAGTAACATTTGTTTAGAGTTTGTTGACTAGTCCATTACTGTCCCATTAGGACTTGTGGAGGACATTATCACCATTGTTTGTGGATGGTTGTATCCAGCCAACTTCCTAGTGATTCAAGTCAACAACTGTAAGGGGGACTTCCCAATCATAATGGGAAGAGCACGGCTAAGCACAATTGATGCACGCCTAGGAATATGTGATCTTTCCCTAGAGATATCAAAGGAAAATATGTTTAGAAAGATTAAGAAGAAGAAAGTTCCATGCATCGCATACAGTGACACAGGGTGTAATTGCGTGTAAAAGTCCTAGTTCGTACAACATTTAACATTGCCTACATGCAACTAGTGTGCACAAGTAACTAACATACAAAGATGCTTGTATACATTAGCCATAAGATAGGAAGGCACCTAGTGGCTGACAGCTAACCAAGAGAGCAATTCAACTATATGCATGGAACCAATTGATGGTTTGACTTGCGCTTACGTCGATAACATAGACACATTAGAGCAAGTTCATCGCCAACTTCCAAGTCTTGACATTGAAAATATCAACTGGGGGAAGTTGGAAATCCCTGACAACTTTAACCAAGAGCCCCTTGAGTTAAAACTGTTGCCCATTAGTATGGAGTATACATTTCTCAAAAATATAAAATCGGTAATTATTAATGCTAAGCTCACTCCTTAACAAAAAGAGAGATTGCTGAAAATGGGGAACAAATGGTCGGAAGCCTTTGCTTGGTCATATCCCGAATTAACTGGAATAGACCCTAGGATATGCCAACATAGGATTTACACTAACCCCTCCATGAAGCCTCAACAACAACCACAGAGGCGATTGAACCCAAAGCTAAAGTAAGTGGTTAAAGAAGAAATTGAACAACTTCTAAAAGATGGGTTCATCTACCCCATTACTAATAGTGAATGGGTTAGTCCATTAGTTATTGTGCCTAAAAAGGGAGGTAAATGGAGGGTGTGTATAGACTTTAGGCTACTAAACATGGCAACATTCAAAGACCACTTTCCATTGCCATTCATCGACCAAGTCTTAAACATCATTGTAGGGCATCACTACTATAGTTTTCTGGATGGGTACAATGGATACAACCAAATCCAAATAGCACCAGAAGACCAAGCCAAGACCATGTTCACAAGTCCTTGGGGGACATTTGCATACAAAAAAATGCCATTTGGCTTGTGTAATGCTTCTACAACGTTTCAACATTTGGTTCTGATGAGACGCGACATGCATAGTGCCGCGATATCACGTCTTTCCTTGTGATATCGCATACGCGATATCGCGGTCCGCCACCATATCTATAAATAAGAGGTGGCACTCCCCTCATTTCCCAATCCTGGCTAGAAGTAGCGAAGCTCTGGCAATTTGAACACTCCAGAGTTAGAATTTTTCCCATGTGCCCGCAGTAGGAGTCCTAGAGTGAACGGCTCTTTATTCGAGCAACTTTGTAACCTAAACACAAGTTGTGTACAGCAATAAAGAAGAACTTGATTGGATAAACCTTGCAGTACATGGTTTTATTTCATTGTTATTTATTGCTTTCCTAGTGCGCATGAGTACAACTTGATTACGAGCATCTACGGATGTGTACGACTAATCAAGGAAT
>MNCI01004556.1:28698-49254 GCA_015680685.1 Gnetum montanum
GTAAGTGGGAACGGATGCTGACGCTAGTTAATTTAGACTTAGGACATTAGTTAGAGTTAGTTAGTTTCTCAACCCTTTCCCTCATAGCTTAGGAGATAAACTGAAAAATACCAAAAAAATCACATACCTCAGACTTGCTTAACCATACACCGTGACACATACAAGCAAGCCTGGGAAGACAACGAACGATTAACCCCAAGTTTTTCTTGTGGCGTTAAGGCATTTAGTCTACGGAGTTCGACCGTATCGCGTGTACACGCTTGTATTCGTATGGTTGAGTGTAGGGGTACCTCGCCACTCATCAGGTTCTAAGTATCTTTCAGCAGCAAATAGGGAATGGTGTAGAGGTCTTCATGAATGGTTTCTCCACCTATGGAGAGGACTTTGAACAAGCACTAGACCGACTAGAGCAAGTACTAAAATGATTTGTTGAAACCAACTTAAGGCTCAACTGGCAAAAAAGCCATTTAATGGTCTAAGAAGGCGTAGTATTAGGGCATAAGATTTCACAAACAAGGATAGAGGTAGACCCCAAAAAGAACAAAGTCATCCAAGGAATTACACATCAACCTAAAACTATAAAAGACATTCGATCATTCCTTGGACACACTGGCTATTATAGAAGATTCATTGAGAACTTTTCAAAGGTTGCAAAATCATTGATTGAACTAAAAAAAAAGGATATACCCTTTGACTAGACCAAGGAATGTGAACTAGCTTTCCAAACCTTGAAGCAGAAGCTTGTAGAAACACCCATTCTACAAGCTCCTAACTAGTCTAAACCATTCCATATAATGACTAACATGTCCAACTTTGCCTTAGGAGCCATACTCACGTAGTTAGATGACTAGAAATGACCCTATTATATCCATTGTGCGAGTTAAAGTATTGCTAGTGCACAACTTAACTACACCACAATAGAAATGAGTTAATGGCTGTGGTGTTTACACTAGATCATATTAGGCACTATGTACCGGGCTATAAGGTATTTGTACACACAAACCATAGTGCAATTCGGTTCCTACTAAATAAACCAGCAGTGAGCCCTCGCATCATATAATGGCTTGTAATCTTACAACAGTTCGATCTTACAATGATAGATCGTAGAGGCACCGAGAACGTTGTTGCTGATCATTTATCTCGGTTAAGATGGGACAACAAAGAGGATGAATATCTACTTTTGATTGCTTTCTTGATGAATTCCTCTTTGCAGGTGTAGTAAATAATCAATTAACCATAGAAATAAATTAGTATAGTAGCATTCTTACCTATCTCCTTACACAAGAAACACCACAAGAGTTAGACGTTAAAAAGAAACAGCAGTTTCTAAACCGAGCCAAGTATTTCATGGAAATCAATGGGCATCTTTATAATGTATGCTCTGATGGCTTGGTTTAATGGTGTGTTTTTGATGTAGATCAATTAAAAGTTCTTCAAGATGCTCATGAGGGTCCTTGTAGGGGTCATTACACAGGGAGATGAATAGCCATTAAAATCCTACTTGTAGGATACTATTGGCCTACATTGTTCCAGGACACTCATCATTTCGTCCAATCTTGTGAGCGCTACCAATGTGATGGGAGAATGACTGCTAAAATGGATGTCCACAATAATGAATTCAACCTTTAGAATCCTTCGATATATGGCGAATTGATTTTATGGGGCCTATTATACCAATGTCCAATAGAAAAGCCTACATTGTGTTGTTGTTGACTATTTTACAAAATGGGCAAAAGTAGTCGCTGTTATGGACTATACATCATCTACCACTGCACGATTTTTTCAACAACAAATTATAAATAGGTTTGGCATCCTCATGCACTTATTTCGGATAATGGTACATATTTTATAGGTGCAAATTTTTGGAAGTTGATGCAACGCTTAGGAGTGGAACACAAGCTGACTAGACCATATCA
Source organism: Gnetum montanum (assembly GCA_015680685.1). NCBI lineage: Eukaryota > Viridiplantae > Streptophyta > Gnetopsida > Gnetales > Gnetaceae > Gnetum > Gnetum montanum. Next base: position 30,615 of record MNCI01004556.1, read on the forward strand.
CCCTCAAGCAAATGGTCAAGCCGAAGTCACCAATAGGGAGATTATGAAAATATTAACATGAACCATTAGTAAGTATAGGCGAGATTGGAGCACCAAATTGAACAATGCTCTTTAGGCATACTGCTCCACATGGAAACTTCCTATAGGCTACTCTACCTACGAGTTAGTATACGATAAACTTCTAACGTTTCCTAGTCAAGTAGAGCTCTGTATACTATCCATGGCATTTGATTTCAACCTTGACCTCAATCTAACACAAAAAGAACGGTTAATGAACCTTAACCTGCTAGATGAGAACTGATTAGTCGCCCTGTCATCTAATGAATTACATAAGGCCTTTAATAAACAACGTCATGACCTGAAAATTAGAAAAGTTAACTACTAACAAGGAGATAAGGTTCTTTATTAGAACCCCACACACATGTCACAATGCACTAAATTTAAAATGCTATGGGAAGGACCTTATATTATTCATGCAACTTTTCCTTCAGGGGCCATGATGATTTACAAACCTGATAGCCTGGATAAGAAATTGTTGGTCAACATTCAACAAACCAAACCTTTCCATGAGCCTAGAACAGCCAGTACCAATACTACCTCTATTGGTGGACAACCCTACTCATTATTTCAAATCTCTTGCTTCCAACTCAGTTGTGGGGGAGATGGCCACCAATGCTAACCATTCTAAGCCCTCAACTCTTTTTGTATTTTTGTTTTACACATTTTTGTCTTACACATCTTTTCAATTTTACTTATTTTTGTTTTACACCATCATTCACATTTTTACTATTTCTTTGTTTGATTTACTTTCATTCGTCATACAATAAGTGCTCATGATGGTGGATTGTACTATAATGATGTTGATTGCTAATGTTTGGTTTTTACCTTTGACTTTAAATGTTGATACTAAGATATGGTTCTTTTGATAAATAAGCAATAAGTCCATGTCATCCATTCATCCATTTAACTCTATGGTCTCCCTTGGCTTTGGAACTATACTGTCCCTTTTTCTAAATGAACTTATTAATGAATTGATGGCTAGGTATTCTTCAAACTAAGGAAGGACTCAATGGTTGAAAAGGGTGTGACTTTAAGGGGATTTGATGCACTTGTGCTAGCTATTCTCTTGGGTACTTTGATGCTTTTCATGGGTTTTCCACCATTCCATCGATGACCAAACATCAAGAATTCGAATGAATTAAATAAGTCTTTGCATGGTGTGGTTCTCACGATAAAAAAAACTGGTGAGAATTCAAAGCACACCCCTTAAACATAATAACCAAATATGGGCTACAAACACTAGTTATGGCATTGGAAAGATATGTTACCCATGCCTAAAGGTTCCCTCTAACTAAGGCCCTTTCTGGCTTCCTGCTTCTCTATCTTTCTCTCCTTGGAATGGTGGTGACTCTATAAATGCATTCTTGTTGCTTCAAGAGGATAGGTTGGTCAAATGTGTTGATGCGAGGTCACTAAATGTGGTTTGTTTAAATTTGAATTTGGAATGAATTCTATTTAGTCACCATAACCATATAATACACAAGGGACTTTACTCAACATTGCTCTTGGGATTCCATTCCATTTTCTCCTCTCCTTCCATATTTCTTCCCATATTCCACCTTATTGCCGATTTTATGACCAGTCTATACTTTCGTTGAGGCATTGTTCATCTTTGGTAACTTCTTATGGTAAAGTTCTTAACCAATATTCCATACGTCATTCCTAAAGCCTACAGACTCTTTGGTTTGTGGGTCTATTAGGGCATAAAAGGCATGAGCCTACTTTGGGGAGGACCCACTGACATTCCTTTATGGTACAATTGTTAAGTTATTTTCCTTAAACATTCTTTGCAATCAACCATTTCTCATTCCATCCCCATCCATGACATCCATTTTATTGGCTTCACCATTTGTTATTCCTCTTATCTTTCTTGTTCCTTCAGTTTTTCCATCTTATTGCTACTAGAGGTTCACTCTTAGTCATGGGGGCCCTGTCACAAATTTTTCCATTCTATTACCTATCTCACCCCTACACCTTGGGTAGTTATCAGTTAAAAACCTCTAACCCAGTATCTTTCATACCCACAACCCAGCCAAGGTACTTCATATCGGGGCAAGGTATCAACTACATTGTATCTTATCTATCCTTGTTAATTCATGACTGCGTTGTGTGTGCATATGGCGACCATATGAACAATGGACTGGGATAGGAGGGAGCACTCAGGATGGACTGGTGCAAGAGCAATTATGCAAGGAACATGCTTCATCATGTGGCTATGGATAAACAATGGAGTGCAGATTTCTGACATTGGCAGCAACGCACCTCATTCTCTTTTCTCTCTATCTTTCTCTTCAAGTTGTCGAATGAGGGTCTGGATGTCATCTATGTACAGTGTTCACCATAATGATTATGAATACCAATGTTGTAATATGTTTGTCGATCCATTCACCGGGCACTTTGAGTCTGTCACCCATGTCACCATCAGTTGTCATTCAATCAATAATCCCATACCTTGCCAATATTTTTTAAGGAACTCGAGGATGAGTTTTCATTCAATCATGGGGGTATGATGAACCACAAAATCGGGGCCGCGATATCGCATCTGCAATATTGGATTCGTGATATTGGAGCTCAATAAGTAATATTGGGCATCCGATGTTGGGACCCACCTCATCACCTATAAATAAGAGGCAAGCACACTTGGTTGGCATAGTTAGTCTTAGTCCCTTACCTGAAATTTTGCAATTTTCCTTCCTCAGAGTTAGAATTATTTCTAAGTGCCTGCAGTAGGAGTCATAAAGTGAACGGACCTTTATTCGAGCATTGTGTACCTAAGCACACCTTGTGGCTAGAAATAAAGATGAACTTTGTGATAAACCTTGCAGCATTCGAAATAGCTTATTTAATGTTATTTACAGTTAGATGCTTTCCTTAGTTAATTAATGTTCTCTCTCACACCTTCTTTACTCTCCCCAAGTAAGCACACTCAATACAACCACTTTGAGAATGTGTGGAACACTTTGTAACCTAGTAACAATTAGCGTTTGGTAATCCCAGTAGTGTTGCACAAGTTTACGATGTGTGTACGACAAGTGAGAACAAATGCTAGTGTTAGGACTAGTTAGAGAATAGTCGATTAGTTAAATTAAATTAGTTACTTAATTAGTTCACTTCTCCCTTTGTAGCACCCGGATATAAAAAATCATAAAATATATAAAAATCATATACCTCAAGTTTACTTAACCATAAAATCATGCTATACAAGTAAGCTTGGGAAGAAAATGATTGACTAACCTATCCGAGTTCTGTGAAGGCACATAAGCACTTAGTCCTTGGAATTTGACCAGATCGTGCGTGTACGCTTGTATTCGTATGGTTGAGCGTAGGGATACCTCGCCGCTCATCAGTATTGTTATTAAATTTGACTACCATGGAACCACCTAAGAGATAGTGCCAACAAGTGTGGAATTCATGCATAATTACAAATGTCTCCTTTACATGTATTAGCGACAACTATTCTATTTGATTTAGCTTCTTAAATTTGAATACCACTATATGATTATCTTGTAAGAGCACCCTACTAATTGCCTCATTCAAAGTGTTAGTATGAATTTTGAATAATTTTGAAAAATCAAGGAGGGATAACATGGGCTGAGTTGTGAGGATCATTCTAATCTTATCAAAAGCTTCTTAATACGAAACATTCCAATTCCAAGGTGTTGAGCTTTTTGCTGATCTTTTGGTATGTCAAAACCTTCAAAAATGGAAAATGTAAAAAGTGTGTCTATGTGGTCTAGCAGCACTAGGAAAGAACATAACATGAACAAGAGAAAAATCAAAAGCATGATGAAGTTGGAATAACCATGAGCTTCAAAGTGACAAGTTAAGTTCAAGATAAGACGAGAGCTACGTTGTTAAGACAAGAGCTAGGATGTCAAAATGTAAGCTAGGATGCCAAAATGAGAGTTGGAATGCCAATCTAAGATGACACAAAGTCTCAACTAGAAAACAAAGTCTACAAGCCAAAAGAAGGTGTTCTAAGATTTGCCAAGATGTCTCAAAGGTCAGAGAAATGTCCCAAAGTTCAAAGAGTAGTTGCAGACTAGATGTCCCAAATAAATAGTAGACATTCCTATTGTTGCTGGGTCATCCCAGCTTGGATGCTCCAACTTTTAGTGGGATGTCCCACCTACATGAGAGCTATTTTCATATAGACATTTCAAGATTAAATGGGGCATCCTAACTAGTTGTTTCCTAGTTGATGCATGAATTCTAAGGAGGCTTTGGGAAGTAAAAGGCTATAAAATAAAGTGAAATTCTTGGAAAAAGAACAAGCAACTATACAAGCATTGTTCATTGGATTAGTCTTAGTCTACATCAAGGGAATTTGTTGTGATCCTTCAATTATAAATCTTTTATAATTTGTATTTTGTATTATGAGGTTCATTGTAAGGAATTTGTAAAGTTAGTTACATTCTCTCCTTGATTCTTTTTCTCTCTTTGTAGCCTTGAGGGGTTGATGTGCTTCTTACAAGAAGACATCTTGTGAGCTTTTTGGGACCTTGCAAGGTTGAGTGTGTTTCTAATGAGAAAACACTCCATATGGAGCTCACATCATTGTAAAGGTTGTGGTTCTCTTAAATCACATTTTTGACATAACAAAGTTTGGAGATATGTAAGGATTCCAACCTCCAAGTGTGGACGTACCCAAGTTGGGAAACCATGTAAATTTGTATGTGTTTTGGTTGTTGTGGTTGTTAAACTTGGGGAACTTATTCATCCCACCTTCTAAGTTCTCAATCCTCATAAGGAACATCTTTTTCTTTTGCAAATTATTTAAGGTTGTCATGACTCCATAGAACCCATGAAAAAAAATTTTATAATAAATAAAAAATCCCAAAATTAGATGCACTTCATGCACATCCTTTAGTACAAGCCATGTGGCAATGACCTTAACCTTCATTGGATATGATTTCACCATGCCTCCACTAATGATGTCGCCTAAGAGTTTTAATTTTCCTTTCTAAACTCACACTTCTCACTTAACATATAATTTATGTTTCCATAATATGAAGAACACTAGGTTCAAATGCTAAATGTCTTTCTCCTTAGAATGAGAATATGCTAGGAAGTCATCAAGATATGCCATTATGAACTTGTTAAGGTATGGATAGAACACATCATTCATGAGTATGTAGCATGTAGTAGGAGCATTGCATAACCCAAATGGCATAATTGTCTACTCATACGAGCCATAATAAGTGACACATGATGTCTTTTCTTTATTCCCTTTTGCGATCCCCACATAATGATAACCTTGATGAAAACTGAATTAAGAGAAGACTTGAGCTCCTGCTAGTTAGTTGAATAGGTCTAAAATTGTTCAAAACCAATAGTATTAGATACTTATTCTTGATGATGTACTTGCTCAAAAGCTTGAAGTCACAACATAGGCTCAATGAGTCATGTTCTTTCTTAGCAAATAACACTAGGGCTCCATAAGAAGGTTTGTAGGATTGAATGTAATCCTTCTCTACCAAACTTGCTAACTACTTTCTTAACTCTACCAGCTCAAGGGTAGTCATTATGTAGTGATGTTATCTAGAGAGGCAATTTTTTGGTAATAGCTTAATCTTGTGATCTACCACCTATCATTCCAACAATTCTCCAAGAAACATCACTAGCATAAGATTCTTACACCTTCCTAACATCTTCTTAATCCAAATGTTCATCCCGGTAAAGTTTTCCTTTTCCATCTTTGTTAAGATGACAAGGAACATCTATGGTGTTTAGTCCCTAGCAAACATTTCATCACTATTGGATAAACAATTTAGGCTTCATGAAGAGTACTAGTTGCTCTCGAAGTATAGATCTTCATCACATGTAATAAATCCTCAAGTGACATATAGAGGACATCTAGTTATGGGGAAACTAGAACTTTTTCCTTTTTAAAAAATTCTTGTCCAATAATAACTTGGAAAGAATTAATGTCTAAAACTAAGAAATCCAACTTTCCACTCCACTGAGCTACCTGTATGTCTATGTCCGTCACAACTCTAGTACACTTAATTGAAAAGAATTTGACTAATTTGCAAGATTCCAAAGTTAGTTCCCACTCATAAATTGAAGATGTGAGTGATTTCTAGTGAGGAGGTTATGGTTGATACATGTGTCAACCAAGCCATCTCTTGTTATTGACAAAAATTGCATTAGAATCATCTGTATCAAATGCAAGCTAGGTCCTTACTTTGGTTATCCAACTTGGACATTTTGCTAAATGATTATTAAGCTCTAAGAGATTTGTTCAATAATCCCAAGAGTTTTAACTTCTTACTTGTTCTCATTCATCTTGGTCACTCATAATTAAGCTTGTGATTAAAACCCAAGCATGTTTAACCATTAGTCACCATTTGATCCCCTTCCTATTGGTTGTTGGTTGATGTTCTGTGGGCAATTTTGAGCAACATAATTTCCTAAGCAAGTGAAACATCTTACACCAAGATGCATAGGAGTACTATTCATTGGTTCTTCAAAGCATGGATTTTTGTCTTTAAATATGTCATAACCTTTAAGAGCTTGTTGCTTCACATTACCTTAGTTGGAAGCTTGAAAACTAGGGGTAATAGTAGGACGTAGATCCCAAAGCCACCTCCAAAATTCCTTCCCCTAGCTTCATTGAAAATGCCACTATAATTTTTTCTATTATAGGATGCATCTACATCATTCTTGTCTTTCTTCTAGGGCTTAGAATTGACCACCAAACTAGCTGCCAATTCAAGAGCCTCTCTATATTATGTGATCTTGCGAGTTTTGATTTCCCACTAGACCTAAGGTTTCAAACCATTGAAGAAGAGATGGAATTTGGTCTCATCATCCATAACATGATTTTGTAACAATACTTCCTAATACTTCTTGAGGTAATCCTCTAGCTTCCTAGTCTACTAGAGTTCTTTCAACTTCATCAAAGTTTTGTCAATGAAAGTACCTAGGTACAAGTTCTTAACCATGCAATTTTGAGATCATCCCAAGTCTCAACCATCCTTCAAGTTATCTTCAATTTCATCTCTTGCATAATGTCAAGCCACCATGTTTGAGCAACTCCTCCTAGGAATTGAAAAGCAATGCTAACTTTCATATCATCTAGGTAGTTATTCATCTCAAGGAAGCATTCCATCTCAAAGATGAAGGCATCTAGGAGATTGTCATCTTGATCATCCTTAGAAATCTTTGGTTCTTTAGCTTAGAATTTATGTGTTAATCATCTAGAGGTAGATATAGTTGCCTTTGCCATCATAGCCAACTTGTCCTCAAGCTTTTCATTCCTCACCTCAAGCTTCTTTACGTTGGCTTGTAAGGTCAACATCCTTTGTAAGATGTCTTCCATAGAGACTTGGATGTCATCAATGATGTCCCCCAACCACTTAATCTAGTTTTGTAGCATAAAGTTTTGAGCTACAAAGAGCTTGTGTTTAACTCCTGAATTCAATTCTTGTAGGTATGTTACATCCATTTTGTCCACAAGATTATGGACCATTTTAATTTATTCAACAATTAACAAGTGGCTAAGAATCACGTTGTCAACTTCTATGAGATGACTCTACAACTTTTTCACCATGTTAAGGGAGTCATCCTCATGCTTCTTGAAAGGCATCTCCTTCTTATCATTCAAGTATTCACGATCAAATGCTACATTGTGTAGTTCGTCATGCACATGCTCCTCCAAGTTGTCATTCTCAGTTGGTTCTTTGAGAGGATTAGAACAAGTAGGAGCCTTGCTAGAGATTCGGCTCCCTTTAGTCTTATTCTTGTGCATCATGGTAGCATAGGAATTGCAAGTAATGAACAACAATCAAAGTTGAATTGCAAACCACGACATGGATACCAAAATTTATGGTGATGCTCTTGAAAAGCATTGCACAACACCATCTAAGAGTCCTAAAGCAACAATAAGGGAGGGTGGACTCAATTTGGATTATGCTTCAATGCTTATAGCAACTACATGCATAGCATAAGCACATAAACCCATTAGTCTAAGGTTAGTAATGTAGTGAGTATGTCTTAGTACATGTACAAGCAACGAGACATGCACATGCACAGTCAACCATAGAAAGAAAAGTAGTATACACACATGATGCTTCTCTCTTAAGGAGCTAAGACATGTTCTTACATTAATGCGTTTAGCCCTAAGCCCTATTTTGAAGAAAAGGGTGGTGACTTGAGCCAAGGTGATGAAGCCTTCCTAACAACCCTACATATCCTTGTGACAAGGTTCACAAAGGAATCAAAGGCACATGTAGGTTTATTGGTGATGGCTAAAATAGCATGGAACCTATGAGGATCTCCACATTCTTCTAACCCCATTTTAAAGGAAAACAATCTTTGTTCACCAACAAGGTATGTTTTGTTATAGAAATGAGTTTACCCAGTAGAGAAAAAGTAAGAAAAGTACTATGTTTGAAAAAAAATGAGGGCATGGAGAAATGAATGAAGCCATAGAGTAAAAGCAACAAAGAAGTAAAGTTTTTTCCATTAAGTAATAGAAAGAGTAACCAAAGCAATATACACACATAACAATGAAGCCTCAACTTGCTGAATCGTATCAGATTAAAAAAAAAAAAAACCAAAAAACAGTAAAAGGAAACTGTATTTTATACCTTGTAGGTCGCCGCGGAGGACCGAAGTCGGGACTCCGTAAGTGGAATCCTAGGGCGGAGAAAGGGCTTCTGCGTTTGTTTTTGGGGGGTGTCCGTTCACGAGTCACAGTTACGTTATTTACGTCAGGAGGCAACATGTGCCCGTCAAATTAAATAAAAGCCGAGGAGAGCATTTTTCTCTCTTTGCTTCTTCTCGTTGAGGACGAACAATAACACAACCAGCAGCAGCAGCAGGAGCAAGAACCGACATGAGCAAAAGCAGGACCATGGCCACGGCCATGGCGCTGGCCTTGGCCAGGGCAACGAAGCCCAGCACAAACGCCGTCGCAGTCGCAGCCGCAGCCACGGCCTCGGCGCTCAATCCCGTTCGCCGCCATTCCACGGCGACGGCGACGGTGGACGCGGACGGGGAAACCGACGACAACGGAAACGGAGGCGGCGTGGAAATGAAGGGCGTACGGATCGCCGGTCGTCCCGTGTACTTGGACATGCAGGCGACCAGTCCCGTGGATCCACGCGTCGTGGACGCCATGATGCCCTACCACGTCACCCACTACGGCAACCCCCACTCGCGCACGCACCTGTACGGCTGGCAGGCCGAGGCCGCCGTGGAGCGCGCGCGCGCCCACGTGGCGGCCCTGGTGTCGGCGTCCCCCAAGGAGATCGTGTTCACGTCGGGCGCCACCGAGTCCAACAACATGGCCGTGAAGGGCGTCATGCGCTTCCTCCACCCGCGCAAGCGCCACGTCATCACCACGCAGACGGAGCACAAGTGCGTGCTGGACTCGTGCCGCCACCTGCAGCACGACGGCTTCCACGTCACGTACCTGCCGGTCGCCGCGGACGGCCTCGTCAGCGTCGACGACGTGGCGGCGGCCATGCGCCCCGACACGGGCCTCGTCTCCGTCATGGCCGTCAACAACGAGATCGGCGTGGTCCAACCGCTAGCGGCCATCGGCGCCCTGTGCCGGCAGCGCAAGGTGGTCTTCCACACGGACGCCGCCCAGGCCGCCGCCAAGATCCCGCTGCACGTGGACGAAATGATGATCGACCTCATGTCGCTGTCGGGGCACAAGCTGTACGGCCCCAAGGGCGTGGGCGCCCTGTACGTGCGCCGCCGCCCACGTGTGCGCCTGGAGCCGCACATGAGCGGCGGCGGTCAGGAGAGGGGCCTCCGAAGTGGCACCGTGGCGACTCCTCTGGCCGTCGGCATGGGCGCCGCCTGCCAGCTGGCGCTCCGCGAGATGGAGTTCGATCGTCGCCACGTCACTCGCCTGCACCGCAAGTTGCTCGACGGCATCATGTCCCAGCTCGACGGCGTCCAGATCAACGGAAGCGTCCAACATAGGTATATTATTATTGTTGTTATTATTCTAGCTTTTGCTTGCTTGCTTGGATTTGTGTCTCTCGCAACTATTTTCTGTATGTTTTATCTTCTCCTTTCATGTCCTGTGAATTTTTCCTTTTGTGTATGGTTTCTTTTTTTTGTATGTTTTATTATTGCAGTCCTTTGTTGATGGTAGTTCGGTTTTATCCGATGCTAATTGTTTGTTAAATTGTCAGCTATCACGATGTGCGGATTAACGTTACATGAATTAATTAATGAAACTGTGATGCGTTTCCTTATGTTTTCATGTTTTCCACCGGTTCAGTACAAACCAGGATGAAAGATTCTGTAAACCAACAAAAAAAAATGATTTATTCTAGGCTAACATGAAGGGTACTAATGGCGGAGCTTGCATCTGGATAACCGACCAATCACACATTTTTCTAGAGATGTGATTTGTTATGCACAGGTTAAATAGGTAACAGAGTTAACTGTTGGAGAAAGGTTGATTCGTTCCTAGAGTTGACATGTTTTCTTATGTTCCTTTTGCCTTTCTTGGGACAGGAAAAATGAAAATTTTAATTATTGAGAATTTTCATGAGACAAATATACAAGAATCATGGTTGTTATATTTTCTCCTAAAAATGTAATAAATATGTTTGTGTAGACTGTCATGCAATTGTTTATAACATAAATGAAGTCTGGCCATCACAGATCCGCGTTTTATAATGCCAATATTTCTTGGTTTTTGTCAGAGCTTTTACACATGTTCGGAGTGACACTAAAAATTATCTGCTGCATTGCTAAGACATATAATCTATGAATGTTAAAAAGAAATTCAATTAGGTTGAGTATGGGGGTTGATAGAAAATGTTTTGTAACAAAACATGACATATAGCATGAGATGCTCTGTATCGGCTGATGGCCCAGCCTTGAACTCTCCCGTTTTAATTTTTTGTTTTTTGGAGGATGCTGCTTCTGTAAAGCCATGGATAGTTTCACCCCTAGGGGGCGTGATGTTGTGATTGTTTTTTCGAGTTGCTACAAATAAATTTCTCAGAATTCCCCTTAAAGAAAAAGACATATAGCGTTGGATCACACACTGCTTGAGCCTCCAAAATTGGAAGAATTAATGAATGTTGATCAAAGGTAGAGAAGACTTGCACCTGCAAGGATGGTTATTCTGGTTTCTTAAAGTTGTCAAGTGATTTATCTTTTCAATATGTGCTGCATTTGTAATGCATCTTCTTCAGATATGTTTAGGAATTTTAATATACATGAAACTCAAGTTTCTGATCAATAAAATCATCTTACAGCTTTAGCAGTCCCTAAGTGCAAGCTAACTTATTGTGTGGGCGTTCACCATTGAGCATCCTGTTAAATTCTAGATAACTCTCATGGGTTCACATTGATGAGCAAGGCAGAGAATATATATCTCGAACATGTTAGCAACTTCTCAAAACCAGTAGTGTGCGTTAAAAATTAAGCTATTTGTTTACATTAACTAACTGTTTAGAATTTGTAAATGGTCCACCTTCTGGGAAAGACTTAGTAGAATTGAACACGTAAATTGATATGGGTTATTTAATTAATGATGCTCTACTGATTATTGAACAGCGTCACTTGTGTGACAGTTACCTTCATGGAGTAAAACACCTAGCAATTGTGATTGGGTTACGGGTTGATAAAATTTAACTGTCTGCTGGATAAACTTGTCTTTTCAGTTTTTTCTGTATTCATTTTCTATAACCGAGTATGCGATAAGAAAGCGATTAACCACTGTTGCTTTGCTGAATGGAATACAGAAAGTGAATAACGCAGTATTTCGTATGGTTTTAAATCACCAAGGTAATGATAATAATAGGAATTGTAATATTTTATTCTTTCAGGTATCCAGGAAATCTTAATCTCTCTTTTGCTTATGTGGAGGGTGAGAGCTTGCTGATGGGCCTCAAAGAAATTGCAGTTTCTAGTGGCAGTGCATGCACAAGTGCAAGTCTTGAACCATCTTATGTTTTAAGGGCTTTAGGAGTTGAGGAAGATATGGCCCATACTTCTATCAGATTTGGTATTGGAAGATTCACTACTGAACAGGAAATTGATAAAACAATCAAACTGACAGTTGAGCAAGTTCAGAAGCTAAGAGAGATGAGCCCATTGTGGGAGATGGTGAAAGAGGGCATAGATATCAGAAGCATTCAATGGGCACAACATTGATAGCAACTTTCTGTTTTGTGCATGCGGAGTTCTGTAGGAGAGTTTCTTCTAAGATGATTTTCCTCTCATTACAAGGTCTCAACATGACAACTACTGCCAATGGTCAGCTCACAGTGGTTTCTGTTTCATTTTAAAGGATTCATACTCACTTGTGGTTTAGATATACAATCCCTACGGTTTGTATTTGCTTTATTTAGAAAGTATTACAGGATTTTTTTAAAAAAATAGGTTCTGTTAAAGTTCAATAGCATCTCCAGAATCGAAATATGCGAACACTTTGTTCAATGACTTAATCACTGTAAATTATTTCCTCTATAAATGTCATGCCACAAATAAATTTATTTGATTTGTTGTATATATTGATAATTTCCTTGGACTTGTACTGTTTTTCGGTGTCATTGTCTTGGTGTTGTATCCTAACAAACAGGATTTGAAAATGATTTTGTATGGCTGGCTATTTACATAAGACCACATGGAAGTGCATATGATTAGTGGATGTGAATAATGTCCATGCAATTATTTGAAAGCTACCTGCATTGCCAAGTCTTTATGGTTTGATGTCAAACTATTGTGTTTAGTTGTACACTAAAATATGTTTGGCGATGTCCATTGTGCAAATCTATTTAAGGCTATATTCTGTAGTTACTTTAGTCATTATAGTGTGGTATAGCGTACTTGTTAGCGATTATTGATTATTTGATGAGAACAGAGATAAACCAGATTTAATTAATTTGCTTGAAATTGAGCTACCATCAAAATCGAGTATACAATCGGTTTTGGCGATGGAGATCTGAGCAGTGGTTTTGGTAAGGGTTTTTATGTATATATGTTGTCTTACTGAAAATAAGTGCAACCAGTTGGTTTCTGTAAAGTTATCTGTTTTGATGGGGCATGGTCCACCTAACTAATGCTGAAATTGTTTCGGGTTCTCACAATGGACATTTACCTGTTTATAAGGAGAAATCTATTATGTTTTCTTTGGTTGGGAGAGGGTGTTGGGCCTCAACAAAATGAATAATAATATATATATAAAAACACAGAACATATTATATCAATTAAGGGAGAGTTTAAAGAAAAAGCCCTTTTTAAGAGTTTTAGGGGTGTATACATTTTTCATCATACTTTTTAGTCTTGTTTTGTACGTGATGGGTGTAGCAAGCAGTCTTGTACCGTCTTCTACCGGGCTGATTGTTCAGTGAAGTGCTATACTTATGAAGCAAGGTAAGACACCTTTGCATGTATCCTCGTAGCAAAGGGAAACTTTGCTGTTAGATAAATCGTGGAGGAAGTGCATTGTAGATAAGTGGATCATAGTTAGGTTTGTCCGTTTAAGTGTATTGAAGAATCTTTTTTTTAAGTATTTTTTTTGCAAATAAGATACTCAACTTTATGGTTCTTGAAGGTGTCTATGAGTAGTTGGTTGCTAAATTTATATTATCATTGTCTTTGTTAAAAGGTTAATCATTGTTCAAAAAGCATTACCACATTAGGCTAAGCTACGATTGTTAATCATGATTGTTAATCATGATCAACTCTAGAATGTTGTAAGTTTGGGGTTACGTAAGGTGCCTATGTTATTTCTATTTTGAAGGGTTACCTAAAATGGTCAATGAAGTAACCAACATTCAGTGAATTAGTGAAGGAGGTCCTAAATTATCAAGTTGTTAGAGTTTTATTAAAGTCCATGAGTCATCTATTAATTCATCTTATTGTGTAACGAAATGATATATTTTATTCTCAGTCTTATTAACATGAAATCAGTAATTCTAATTATAGAAACTTTGAAAGCCATATTAAAACAATAAATCAATCAATGAACTTGTTAATTAATCAACTAAAGTAGACAAAAACAAAGAGCATATGAGCATTTCAACTAATAAAATCCACGAAGTCATAGAAAAGAGTGAAGATAGAAGATAAGTGAAGACACAAAATAAGACAAGGAAAAGCCTAAACTAGCTAGCCAAATGCCAAGTAGAGATGACAAGGTGTAGAGATAACATATTAGCGGTCCTCAACAAAATTTTGGTGGTAAGACTTTTTTTTGGGGAGAACCCAAAACAATTGAAACATAGGTACACGTCATTTTGTAGAGATTAATTTGTCGTAGGGAAAGACAAAATTAAAATTCAAGGTAAGTAATTAGTGATATGCCTAAAAATTTACATATTATAATTTGAAAGGAAGTTGTAGCTATTGTGATCATGACCATGTTATTAGAGTTTTGTCTATTTTTCAATAAAAAAAAATATTTGTTAGGAAAAGAAACAACTTTGTTTATAAAAGAAAAATAATGGTAGCTTTCACAAAGCACAAATGCAACCTTATTTAGCAACTTCCCAACTTGTTATTAATCCATTCAAATAAGAAGTTATTAGTGAAATTTCAATATCTAAAAAATCTAGTTTAAAAAAGAAGAATTTTTTAGTTAGGATAAGTAAGATAATTGCTGACACAAAAGACTTTTGCTTAGCGTAATGGCGAAAAAAATGTCAAAGCTCTAACAACCTTGGTAGAGTTATATGAGTTACTTGTTGAAGCCAAAAGGAGACTTTGGACTCTTAATATTTATACTCCTAATAAATTAAATGAATGATTAGAGGCTTACAAATATCTTCTCTCTTGCCAAAAGTTGCATTATTAAAGATTATTTTAATATGGTTAAAAATCATTTAGACAAACTTGGCTAACTTACTTCTCCCTAACATCTCTTATCAAGAAATATAAGATTAGTGTAATTTTAAAGAAAAAGATTATCTTTTTGATATCATCTCTTTACTTTCTAATCATTCAAATAAGAAGAATTATGCTTAGTACAAGTGTCAATAGGGAAGTTATAGAATTTAGTGTTAGTTGAATAGACTTGATAGTTCTAATCTTCTTTTTCTGGTGAAGCCTATAGGAAAAGTAAAAGTGCATATAGGTGTTGCTCACAAACCATTTTTCTATCAACATTTTTCTCGTTGGGATTGATTCCTCTTCCTTTTGGATATAGGATCTTTTTTGTATAAATGATAATATGTTCTCAGGATCCATGAAAAAGATTATTTTAAAGTCTTTGTAGAATGTAGAAAAAAGATCTACTTGTCATATAGGTTGGATTGATTAGTAGTAGTGAACTACTTATGGGATAAGAAATCATGTAAGATGGTTTGGAAAGTAGATTCTAAGAAAAAACATCCAATTGAAGAAAAGTTTGCAAAGTTTGTCAAACAAATGCAACCACATTTAGATTAGAATCTCTTCAATTTTAAAAATCAAAAAACCTTAGCTAAAGCTTGTCATGCTAATCAATTTTGGAAGGCTTTTGAATTAAAAAGTACTTTCACTAAAAGTCACATATTGTCTTCGAATTAAAGATGAAACTTGTAAGGAATTGTTTAAATTTCACAAAGAGAATGGTCAAATACCTAAATTGGAATCACCTTATATAAATGATTGCATCACAATACTTCTTGAAACTATAAAGAAGTTTTTAGCAAATTATTTTTCTTCTAAATGTTCTTGCAAGAAAATGTTCAAGATCTTTGATACACATCTTACTCATCTTATACTGGAAGTACACTTTGTAACGGTTGTTTCCTTGATTCTCTTAAAGGCTTGTTAACACTACTTGTTCCACTTCAGTGAGACATCCTTTTTTGGATTGTTAAGAGATAAAATGATTCCTACCAAATTTCTTATATAACATTTATAAGAATTAGCTAATCCCACAAACTATTGACTTGATGAGCATTCATGGGAATAGGCCATGACCTCACTCAACCTTTTTGGGATTTTGTTCTAGCACTCCCCATTCAACAATATTGTACATTTGAACTCACTCGTCTCTTATATAATACTTGTGCTTCTTTAATTTCTATTAAATTAACTTCAAGTGTCATATGCACCTTGTCAAAGATTGAGAACACCAAAGATATCATGTAAATAAATTATAATGAATTTATCCAGAAATGATTGAACAATTCATTTATCAAGTACAAAAGGTGCTAATGCATTGCATAGTTAAAGGGCATCATGGTTCATGCATAGGATGTGTAACTCATTATGCATGTTCCTCATGATTCTTTAGTTGTATAAACTTAATACTTGTGATGAAGGCCTGATCCATAGAAAATCCAAGTGTTTACTAATTAGTTAAACAAACTTGAAACTAAAAGCATTTGATATTTGTTGCTAGTGATATACTTGTTAAAGAGCTTATATCTGCAACACAAAGACTACCACCCTTTTTTTGTAAATAAGATCAATGATCCATAGAAGGACTTGCAAGTTGAAAGATACGTTTTTTGAAAATAAGAGTATCTACTTTTTCAATTCCACCATCTCTAGTCAAGTCAATTGATAAAGATGGTCACTAAAGAGAACATTATATAATTCATGACATTTCTAAGTCTTCAAAAGATAATTTTCCTTCATGTGAACAAAGAAGTCACAAATAACTTTATATAAAAAAATTTTCTTCAACCTTTCTTCATGTGTACAAAGATGTTATCGCATTACCTATCAACTATTTTGCAGGGAAAAAGGAAGGTTGCAAGTATCGTGTTGGCTTCTCGGTTAGCCTCCGGATCATGCGTTGTTTTTATTTTTAAAATATATGTCATGGGATTAAAATTATTAAACTTTGTCTATTGACCGTTTAATGCACCATCAAACAGCATATTGTTTTGCTTTAGGCTAGACAAATTTCATTTTAGAGAACTAGTACGAAAGAAATTACTTTAAATTTCTATCATTATGAAAATAAAAAATAATAAAATGAGAAAAAAATTGAATTGCTATTAAAATCAGAACTGCCAGATTTTACTCCACTTCCTGAATAACTAACTATTGTTCAGTATTTTGGACTGGGAGAGGTGGTAGCCAGATCTCAACATGTGTTCCTCCTTGCCCCAATAATGGGTTAGGCAAATATGGAGATAACATCTGGAGGACGCTACCATATTGTTCCAATATTTCTCTAGCAACAATAACCCCAGCAACAAAGTTCCATGCAATATTGTCTTCTGCCCTGCTATTGGAAAGCTCTGACCCCAGGGGAGCTACCCAGGGTGTTTGAGTCTGCAATCAGTTTACAAAAGTACCATAAAAATGCCATATAAAACTAATCTGTCGTAGTATATGATAGGACTTACTTTTAACATGACCTAGTAGATAATTTCCAACAAGAAGAAAATATTTAAAGCTAATGTATTATTATTACTCCATATAGTATTAAACAGTTCACAAACTTTCGTTCAAATAGTGCGATCTTCGTCAATATATTCATATTATTTAAAGGACCACGCGCACCAATTTCATGTGTACATTGACAGTCAGAAACTGAATTTATTTCTATGTTCAGAAAGACTCTGGTAGAACAATTATACAAAATTCAATGAATTATTGAATTTAAAAAGATCCTCGAAAATTGAACAAGAGCAGCAACAGAAGAAGCAGGCACAGGAGCAGCAAGAACAGGACCAGGAACAACAACAGCCGCAAGTGCAGGAACCAGAGCAACTGCAAGCTCAGCCGCAGGAGCAACTGCAGCTCGAAACCAATGTGCCACCAGCCGGCGGGGGGCAGAAGCCTCACGACGAACATGACTTGGCCAGTGGCGAGGGGGGGTCAGTACNGGGCCAGTACCTGGAGGCAGCATTGAGGCCCACTCCTGGGCTGAGGACACCCTACACCTCCGGGTCACCCAAGCCCCACTCGAGGGGGTCCAAACCATGCAGCGGAGCCGCTTTGTTTCCCGGGGCGCCTGTATGCGGCTGGACCTAATCCAGCGGTGGGCCCAGGAGTAGTGGAAGGTGGGGGAAGTAGGGGTCTGCAGCTTGTCCGCGACCTACTTCTGTTTATTTTTCCATCTCGATAGACTAGGGATTCGGTACTGTTGGGAGGCCTGTGGTTTTACAGGCCAAGGGGTTTGGCTTTGACCCCATGGCGTCTTGGGGCCCATCGTGAGGCCGCCTTGTTTACCCGAGCCCCGGTTTGGATGCGGGTTTTCAGGATCCCTTGGGAACTCTGAAACTTGGATTTCCTGCAGAAAATCGCGGGATTCTTCAGCGAATTCATCACCTTCGACCGGGTCATGCAGTCAATGGAGCGCATGGGCTTTGTCCGTTTCTGTGTCTGGCGCTGGCTGGCGGAGAAAGACTTCATTCGGGAGGTCGTCTTGGAACTCCCCAAGGGGGGGAGGAAAAACTCCAGGTTGAATTCGAAAACCTAGAAGCGGTGACAAGGCCCAGATGCAGAGCTGGGGCCTAGGGGAGCAAAACAACCAGCTGCGCACACTGCGGGAAACCCGACCATCAAGAAGCGGACTGTCGAGTGCAGGGAGCAAGGCCTCAGAGACCAAGGGACCAAGCCAGACAAATGTTCGAGGGGGGCGCATGGGTCACAATGGGCTGCAAAGGCCAGATGCACCCGAACTCTAACAGATTGCCCCTCCCAA
>MNCI01004556.1:51467-74192 GCA_015680685.1 Gnetum montanum
AAGGCAAGGGGACCCACTCTCACCCCTCCTCTTCATCATCGCCATGGACTTAATGCAGCACTACTGCAGCACATCCGGGGTGGATGGTTTGGACATTGCTAGGTTGGCATGTTAGGCCAAACACTATGCGGATGATACAATGCTACTCAATAGGGCGACAGTCCCATAGGCACGATGCATCAACGTTGCTCTATCCCACCTGGCTGCTGAGTTGGGGCTGGAGATCAATCAGACCAAATCTTCAGCCCATTTCATTAATGCTGATGAAAAAATTAAAAATCGGGTGGTGCAAATCTTGAACATCCTACCTGGGACGAGCAATGACACCTATCTGGGCATCCCCCTCTTCCGGTGGGAGCGAACCATGTCATGGGGCCCGCTAGTGGAAAAAATTGAGAGAAGAGTGAGCCACTAAGCAAATCGATTCCTAAGCCGCAAAGGACACTTGCTCGTGGCAACGGGAATCCTCATGGCAATCGCTCGTTTCGTGGCGGCTGTTGCCACCCCCCCCCCCAACGCCATCATCAATGCAATTAACATGCTGGTCCATAGCTTCATCTGGGAGGGGGGCAATGGGGAGAGCAAGATCCACTTGGTCTGTTGGGAACGGGTGGCACGCCCCTGGAACGTGGGTGAATTGGGCATCACATCCTTCGAGGACGAACTGATGCTGGAGCAACAACGGTTGGTGCTTCGGTTTACGCGCTCGCACAGAGAACCGATCCCGTGGATCCGCATCATGAATGCAAAATATCTACATTGGGAGATAGGGGCACGGGATTCTAGGCCCTGGCAAGCGCTGTGCTGGCACGCATGTGTGATGCAGGCTTGGGGGTGGTGGGGCCTCGAGCCGCGTGCCCTACTGACAGCCAAATACCCCCAAATTGCCGGATGGCAGCAGATTTGGCACGGGCGGTTGCCCGAGAAAATTAAAATCTTTCTCTGGCTGCTCCGATGGGACGCGCTACCCATGCGTGCCCTCCTGCGATGGTGCGGAATTTTACAGTACAACACTTGTCCATCATGTGGTGTGGCGGCAGACACGGTGCAACACTTCGTGTACGACTGTGTGTGCATGCGCGCCATGTGGCGCACGACGACAGTGACTCCCCTGATGCACCTCACAGGCGATTCTTGGGCCACACTACTTTTATGGGTAGTGTGGAAAGCACGGAACAACACTGTTTTCCTGCAAAAACGGTGCCCCCCCGGGGCTGGTCTTCCAGGCTCTCCACACGTGGAAAGAAATCGAGGCAACGATGGGAATCACGCCTACATTTGAACCGGACTGTGCCGCGTTCCAAAAGGACGAAGAGCTCTGGAAAATGGTGACCCAACGTGGTTGGTCTGACCCTCTGCAACGGCTGGTCGGGGATCTAGATCTCGCAAACAATGCGTTCTTCTCCAATTGGGCCGATGACCGCACCTTTTTCCGAGGCCATGAGATTCTGATCATAGAATCTTCAATCACCAGCTGTCTGGGGGCCCAGATCGCTAATGAGGTCATCCTACCTTCCACTCGCAGCCTGCAAGACGTAGAAATGTTCTTTGACGGGCCCGTGCCTCGAACCAGGAGCCGATAGGTGCCCAGATCTTCCCTGCCCCACCTCTGGGCCCGGGGAGCAGATATGGTGAACAGATTTTTTGTCCAATCTGGCAACAGTTCCAAGCTCCAAGGCCTACACTTCGCTTTTCTACGTTGTCTTAAGTTGGGTCACCAGGTCAACCTCCCCCGCTTTTTTCTGGAGGCCCTCCTGCTCAAGCAATGTGGCCGCCATTCTGGTTTAATTCTTGCCCTGTGGCGGGGGGCAGCACCCGTCGTCCTCTGCCCCCACCTCCGCGGCCCCCCCCCCCACGACAAGACCCCAGGACCCTACGGTTTTGCCCAACCAAGGCAGCCGCTGGTCCCTGTGGGCTTCCACCCTCATGCGGGGCCGAAGGACCCAACGGAAGTGGCGCCCCACCGCTCACCTTGATAGGCCAATTTCCCCCCCAACCAAAGACCTCTGGCCATAGGAACTGGCACGAAGAACTTCAACAGGCCACGCAGAGGGCCGCAGACGAGGCACGGGAGGCTGAGCGGAGGGAGTGGGAAGCCAAATGGCATGAAGCCCTTGCGCAAGCCTGGGCTGACCTAGAAGCCCAGTTCTCTGAATGAGAACAAGAGCGGGTGAGGCAGCAGGACCTCATGACTGAGGCTACCAGGGCCCGCCTAATTGACGAAATCCGAGCCCAAGTGCGAGAAGAGTTGATTCAAGAAGACGCAGCCCAGAGACAACACGAGCAGGTGGAGCGGGCGAAGTAGGAGCGGCTTCAGGAGGAGGAGGATCAGCAACAGCGGCAACTCGACCGAGCTCATGAGCACAACACTCGACAATGGCTAAGCGGGGGGCGGTGCCCGTACCTCATTCTTGGCATCAACTGTGAGAGCTCCTGGGCTAAGCTCAGACGCCATATCCGCCAAACCTCAGCGCGCTTCCATCCAGATGCAGGCACCTCGCAAGTGGATTGGAGCCGACGGGAGTCAGCCATGCAAGGTATCCAGCAGGCAGCCAGTTTCATGGACACGGAGGACCACCAGAACACTCTGGATATTCTCCATGAACTGGAGCGTCCCAACTACGCCTGCCAACGGCTGCCGACGAACCCATAAGGGGGGTTTGTCGGCCCTGGGTCGTGGGTGACGCTTCCCCCCCCCCCACTGGGCCGGTGCCCCTCCCCCATTTCTCTGCTGATATGATTCCCCCCCCGCTATTTCCCTGGGTTTGCTCTATGGTCAATGTAAGATTTTTGTTTTGGGAGCTGGTTTGTTTGATTTTGTGGATTCTTCCCTACCATGGGGGGGCCATTCCTGATGGCCCACCATTTGTAATCTCTTGTACTATAGTTTGCGTTTCTCAGTAATATAATCCCGACTACTTTCTCAAAAAAAAAGCTCCTCAATCTAACGATTTAAGGCCAAAGTATGAAGTTCAAAAAATACATTACAGTATATTCATCTTACATTATTAGGTTTAATGTGGATTTAAATCCACTTACCTGTTGCAATTCTTAGATATCCAAACTCTGCTAATCTATATGTTTAGGCCCAACTTAAGTATGATATTCAGGTAATCTGTATCTCGGATAGCTTTACGGCATTAGCTAGAATCTAGCAAGCCATGAGAAAGTTCATGGTGGCATGTATGGCATTGGTGTCATAGGTCCTAATCTGATTACATTTCAGATTTCAACAACACTGGTTAAGATTATTTCCTTGTTCTACTTGGTGTTTAATCCAATGGGGCCAGCTTATTGTGCTTACTACGAAAGAAAAAAAGTTCTAAGAACGTTATCATAGAAAGTAAAAGTTCCTAGATACTAAGGACACAATAGTATTGACAAAAGAAGATCAAGATCCTATTGGAGCCTTCTAAGTATGGCATTTGGTTGAGCAACAATGATACAAGTCAACTATCTTATTTCTATTAATTGAACAATAATTTTTATGGCTCACTAATTTCTATGGGGACCAAGAGTGGGAGATACGCCTCAATGAGCTGAAGAGAATTGCATGTTAATTCCTGGTAGGCAGTGTTGGATGGTTGTGGGGGACTTTAATCAACACCTATATGCTTGGGAGAAGACGGGGGTTGATTGCACCACACCGCCTAGTGCTGAACAATTCTTGCAGTTCTTGTACCACCATGATTTGGTGGATTTAAAGATTGCAAACTATTGTTCTACATGGAGCAATCGTTGGAAAGGTAATGCTAGAGTGATGTCAAAGATTGATTGGGTGTGGGTGGGATCTTCTTTTTTGTTGAGGCAAGAGGTGCGTGTCATTGGGACAGAAAGGTGAACCTCGGATCATAGGTCTTCGATCTGTTAGGTTGGGAGGTAGTATCCTTTGGTGTCATGGTTTGGCTTTGAGAGAGCCTCGCTCATGAAACCATGGTTACAAACTTTGGTTGCTGCTACCCAAAGATCCACATGAATTCCTCATCAAGGGGCTTAACCTTTTGAAGAAAGAAATTTGCTTGTGGTGGCAAGACAAGAAATATACTTTTCGTTCACAACACGGGACACTGGAGCAGCAGCTCCTTCATCTTCAAACAAGGTAAGAGGCGGGAAAATCTTTAGCCCAGGAAGAGCAGGGTATCCTTTCATGCTCCAACAACTTGATAAAGAAGAATCGGAGTATTGGAGGCAACGATTGAGGAACAAGTGGCTGAAAGATGGTGATCAGCCAACGCGTTTTTTCTTTGTGGCGGCTCAAGCTAACCAGCTGGCAAAGAGGGTGCCAAGGTTGGTTTGATAGGGACAAGTGCTGGAGTAGATCCCAAAGATTGCGTAGGAATTCCACTCTTATCGAGTGAACGTTTGGTGGCAGCAAGAGAGGGAATCGTTGTCGGTGCTAGTGCAAAAGGTCCTCACTGCCGAGGATAATTGGAAATTACTTGAGCCTTTCTCATGGTAGGAACTAGAGAAGGCCATGGGGGATCTTGAGCCCATGGTCCTAATGGATGGCCCATTGAATTTTTTTGGGAATTCATGGATGTGTTGGGGGAAAACATTCTAGACACCTTCAATAGTATGCTTAGATGGAGACAGATCTATCATGAAATAAACTGCTCATAGATCGTTCTTATCCCTAAGATTGCTTGCCTATCTGAGCTGTCGCACTATAGGCCAATTGGAGTGTCCAATATACTCCAACTTTTTACTAAGCTGCTCGTAAGGAAAATGGCTTCGTTGATGCCTAGGCTTGTGTGTAATAACTAGGCAGGGTTTGTGAAAGATTGGCTCCTACAAGATCAGGTCATTTTGCTTCAAGAAATCCTTCACTCCCTAAGATCGGTGCGCTTCCCACGGTTGTGTTTTAAACTTGACATTACAAAAGCTTATGACACTGTTTCTTGGGATGCATTGAGGGACATTATGCTAAGTAAAGGTTTCAGCAATGATTTTATTAATTTGTGCCTTCACCTACAATCATCTACGACATATTCCATCAATCTTGATAGAGTGCTCTAGGGTTTTTCCTCACCAAGGTAGGGATTGAGGCAGGGAGACCCTCTATTATCGTATTTGTTCATTCTTGTGATGGATATCTTACAAGATTATTGCAAAGATGAAGGGGTGCGGGGGTTGCACATTAATGGGGTGGAGTGCTTGGCTGGGCACTATGTGGATGATAACATTTTGTTTACACGTGCTTCCGTCCCATAGGCCAAGGCAATGGATAGGGCTTTATTGTGTTTGGCTGGTGAGGTGGGTCTCAAGGTGAATAGAGCCAAGTTTGCACTTTACTTGACTCACATCGACGTGAGAGTGAAGAATAGGATAATGCAAATACTAAGAGCTCTGCAAGGGATTGAGCAAGATATGTACGTTGGTTTCCCTATGTTTGGTTGGAACCATCAAAGGGCATGGATTAAATTGCTACAAAGGATGCAATAGCAGATTTGGCACTGGACCAACTAACTTCTGACAAGAAAAGGTAGAATGCTTCTTGCCTTAGATGTATTGTCATCTATTGCTCGTTTCACGACCTCCATTGCCTCTCCTCCCCTCAGTATTGGGAACAAGGTGGACCAACTAATTCAAAATTTTGTTTGGTCTAGACGGAAAGGAGGGCAGCAATTGCATTTACTGGCCTAGGATGCTATGGCACAACCCAAGGCAACTATTACCCAGCAGATGTTGTGGAAGGTATCAAGTTGTGGCGGGAGGCAACTATTACCATAGGTGCGATGCCAACGTTCAAACCTTTGTGTGAGCATTATCAGGATAGAGCATAGCTGTGTGACCTGGTGAGGTGAGTTGGTTGGGATGGTTTGCTTCCTTGGCTGATGGGGGACTTAACGTTGCCAAATGGCAAATTTTTCGCCAATTGGTAGGACAACTTGATTGTGTTCTATGGGGTTAGGATTGACTGCATGGAAGAAGCGTTGGCTAGGGCTTTGGGTGTGCTAGCTATTGGCGAGGTGGTGATGCCTACGATAAGAGGGCTTCAGGATGCACAAAGCTTCTTTGTTGGCCCTGTGTCGCAAACTATTAGTGGTCAAGTGATGTGGTTTGCTCTCTCGGATTTGTCGCAATTGGCTGCAAATCTAGTTGAGTGTTTCTTTATTCAAACAAGCAATGATTGGAAGCTACAAGGTGCACATTTTGCGTTGCTCAAGTGCCTTAGAATGGGATGCCAAGTTGACTTGCCGGGGTTTTTTCTAGCATCTTTAAGGTGTTGGAGGCCTGGAAGGCACTCAAGTTTGATCCTTGCTTTGTGGAGAGCTGCAAGGCCGGTTCACATGACACATGCTATGGGAGGTTTCAGCCACTTCATCTACTACAGACGGAAGAGACCTGTCTATTGAAGTGGCAGAAATTTTGCCTGATTGTGTGGTTTTGGCACTCATGGCATCTGGTGGGCTGGAGGCTGCGATGGAGGTTATCGATTCAGGAGAAAGTTCGTTGGGGCTACAGGAACAGATTGCATTGGCACACGAAGAGGCTGTGCTGGTGGTGTGTGCCAAGGAACATTGAATGTCGGAGGCGAAATGGGCTACAAGGGAAGAGTTTTTCTAGCAACAGTTGGATGACCTGCAACTTCAGCACTAGGAAGAGGTGGATGCGCTTTGACGGTAGCGTGTGTGGCGAAGGCGATGGTAAAGGTGAAGCTAGAAGACTAGTTCTGAAAGGAACTGAAGGAGGAATTGCTACAGGATGAGCTATGAAAGAAAGCGATGGAGTAGGAAGTTGAGAAACAAAAAGTGCGTGAGCATTAGGAGGATGCTGAGTAGCAGTGGTGGCTGAATTAGGCTCATAAGTTGAATACCACTGCCTCGTTGTGGGAGGGAAAATGCCCTTATGCTCACATGCAAATTAATCAAGTTGTGACCTAGCAAGAGCTACGTCGACATATCCAGTTGGCTTCTACAAATTTACACCCTGATGGGGTTGGGTCAGTTGCTTCCTAGGCTAGAAAGGTGGAAGCCTTCAAAATTTTTAAGGAAGTAGAGGCCTTCGTTGATACTAAGGTGCCTCGGGTGCAGCTAGATATGCTACATGTCCAATTGAGACCGAGTTGTAGGTGTGGCCAGATGCCCCAACACAGGGGGGGAGCTTTTGTTCTTCTTGTCCATTTGTCCATCTATCTCTGCGTAAGGTTGGGCTGGTTTGGGGGCTTGGGCTAATGGAAAGGATTTCTATATTTTTATTTGGTTTGTTTCAGTAGGTCCAAGGGACCTATTTTTGGTTGATCCGTGGGTCCGTTTGGGGTGTGCTTTGACTATCGGGCACACCCAAGGATTTGGTTTGGGATGGGCTGGCACCCCATTTTTTTGGATTCATTAGGTGCCGTGGGGTTCTACCCTCTGATGTCTCTCTCTGTTTCTGTAAATACTTTTCCGTTAATATATTCTCAAAATTTTCTCAAAAAAAAAAAAAGATATATTGCAATTTTTTTGCTGCTGAAGTATTTGTGTTGTTCTTTGAACATGTAAATGTGGATCTTGTAGGTAGTTTAATTTGCAGTCTTTTTGTGCATGTCTAGGTTTATGTTTGCTACATGTGGAGAGGCAAATTTGTTGATACTGAAGAGAGATTCATTAAAACTAACCACCTTAAATCTCTTTTTCATAAGCATGAGACTTTATTTATTCCCATAGACTGACATAAGATACCAGTTTGTAGGATGTTTAAAAGGCCCTAGTGTTATGATGGAGAGCTTCTACGTTTAGTAGTAACTGCAATTGTGTTCTTTCTATCATGTCCCTGCCTTTGTTTAGTTTAGGTATGGATATTTTCTTGTTGATGACAATATTAGTGAGAGATCCATCATTGAAATAAGATGTCATTTGAATGGAGGTGACAACATCTTTATACAGCAGATTCATTACTTAGTGAGAAGCAAGATTTATCTTCAAAAGGAAAATCGTTATGAATGAAGATAAATCTTGTACTGGTATTATTTAATTGGTATAAAAGGTTTCTTAGTAAGGGATCTACTATTGTTAGTTAATTACATATGGGTTCATTCTAGATATTATTGTACCATCCATAGCTTGTATATTATTTCTTTGCAAGACGTTTTGAATCATACTAACTTTATCATTAGTTGCAATTGATTTCTCAAAGCTTAAAGAGAGAATAAATAGCCTTACAGTTAATGGCTAGTTGAGATATAGTGGGTAATAGTTTTAAAATAATAAAATGGCTAGTTCTAGGGGAAAAATAATTTTTAAATATATAACAGCTAGTTTTAGGAAAAGTAAAACTACTATTAACCAAAAAAGAAAAAAAATTAATAAACAAACAAGATAAAAGGTAAATCAAAAGAGCTAGTTAGAAAAAGTGAAAAAAAAAAGAGAATAGAATAAAAGGTTCAAGAAAAAAAATAGTAGCGTAATAATACTTCAATCATAATTAAACTCACAACTTCTAACATAAACATAGAACATACTAAGTAACAATTTAAAGTGATTTTTGTGGGGTCAATTTTTCTAAAAATAATTTCTCTAGAATCTTCTACATTGTTGAGATCCTGCTCAGAAGATAACTTCTAAATATTTCTAGATTAGAGTTTGAAACATGGCTTTACATATTTAAAGGCTATATCCCTTGGTCATTGGATGTGAACACCTTATTTGAATTAATTCAACAATATGAGCTGGGCTTCTCCTGTTGAATTTTCCCTTTGTTCTTAAGGTTTTATGTTGTAAATCTTGCATCTCCTATTTGCCATTTTGCATTTTCTGTTGTTTGGTTTTGGTTTTATACTTTGTTTATTATTTCTCAAAATTTTTTTTAGCACCGTTATCTCTCACACATTGTTTTTTTTTCTGGTTCGTGTGCTCTGATGTGCTGTTTTTATCCACGACATAATCCTGGCTTGGAAAAATCCTATTTGTTCTTTTATCTTAAAGATTTCATGTCTGTTGTATTACAGCTAGCAAAACTTCGGCAACAAATGGCTCCTTATCTAAAGTTGTTACTGGAACAATCTGTTAGTGAGCAATTTACCCTCCATAACGAATAGTATCTCCAACAGTTTCTTGAAGCATATGCAATAATTTCTGATTCTCCATTAAAGAAATTTTGAAAGATTGAAATAACGTGTAAAAAAAATAGTTTGTGGATACTAATGTAAGAATTATGAATAACAGTAGTACCATCAAAAAAGATCTTTTAACATGAATTGTGACATAAGTACAATCTCAGCAAGTTGTGCTATGTCACATAGTTATTCTGACAATGATGATAGTAGCTAAAACTAAACTGTCCAATAGATACTTAGGATCTCATGGTTTTCCCATAGATGTATATAATAGAATGATATTAAAACAGTTTTGAATAAGTATGAAGCTACCGTTACCGTGAACATTTTTCTTATTAGCCAACTACTACAACGAAGTTGACAGAGCCACAAAAGTAAACATCTGGAACTGTGCAATAGACAATCAAGTGTATCTTCTTCGCTGATGAAGGAGATGCGAGCCATCATAGAGAATAAAGAAGGAACCCATAAAACTGCTGTCAATTACCTATTATTTTCACATTGCAGGGCCTCAAATGACGGATTGTTAAACAAAGTTATTGGTAGTATTCATTTAAGCTTACAATGGCTAATGTTACATTTTTATTTAAACATGCTGTTTTGAGAATAAAAATGTTGTAGATTTTTTTCCCGTTTATTGAGACTTTCACATCTACTCTATCTTTGAAGCCTACATGGATAACTTTAATTAAAGGGAAATAGCAGGACCAGGCTAGGGCTCTGGAGGAGAGCCAGTGCCATAGGGAAGAGGCTAAGGAAAAGAGACAAAGAGAATGGTACAAAGCAGCCATGTGGAACGAAATGGAAGATCAGTTACAAAGACAGATCCAGGAGGATCTGGTTAGGGAAGAGCAAGAGAAGAAGTTGTGCAAGAAGGAAGAGGAAGAGCAACATGTTTAAGCCCTCCTCAAAGAATAATAGATGAAAAATAAGTTAAACGTTTCTCATTAGCTGGGCGCTTGTTGCTGATTTAGGGAAGGGCGATCCCCTTATGTGACGATGGGTATCAACAGGAATGCCCATGGACTGCTTTGCATCATCATATCTGGGCTACTATGACTGAGTATCACCTAGACAAGACTTAAACTCTGTCTCCTAAGGACGGACAGAAAAAGGAGGATAAGTACAAGGAATTCCATGAGGTAGCAGCTTTCATGACTACACAACATTGGAGGGTAGTCCTTGATGGGATTCACTCCAAAGAGAAGGTCAAATGCGCTTGCACTAGGTTACCACATCATGTTTGATGTGGGTTTTTGTTGTGGGGGGTGTGTCCTTTTGCTATGTTTGCATCTGTAGTTTTTCCCATGGTAGGCTTCTAGTCCCAAGTTTCCTTCTGTGGGGCACTATCCTATATACCTTACCCTATTTCGCTATAAAAATTGTAAACTTGTTCACTCATGCGCTAGGGGGTGATCCTTCTAGAATTTTTGTTAGGGGATTTATAGGCTGTTTTGCCTATTTCTGCGGTGGGGGGTGGTTCTCCCCTAGAAGATTTTGTTCGGTGGGTTTTGTTGGGGGTGGGGAGGAGTAGGGGAGTGTGGCGGGGGCCTAGGCAGGTGACACAAGAGGGGAAGGGATAATACCCCCCAAGTGATTGTACATATTTCCCACATTAATATAACCTAACCTTAAAGAAAAACTTTAATTAAAGGGTAAGAAGCAACATATATTTCTAAAACCCAAACTGAATGTATTTAATTACATCGACTGAGACCTTTTTTGGATTTGCCAGATTACACCAGTTTAAAATACTTTTTATATAATTTATCCATAATTCAGCATTGCCCACTGAAATTGAACATTGGACTTGGAATTTCTATGTTGTAACATCCCTGTTCTAGTGCCATTTCCCTTGTTGGTATGTTTTGTGACTAGAACCTTGGATGTATTATGTCTAGCCTAAATGTTGTATTTTACTTAACCTTGTGATGTACTTTTGCTTGTTTGATGCTTTCCTTTTTTTTTGTGTGTGTGTAAAGGTTGGGCAAAAATAATATTAATTAAAGCCAAAAACAGAATTTGTACAATCAACAACATTCAAATCAAATGTGAGGGCCATTCCCCTCCCTCGCAAAAAAGACACTCCTCCCACTCCCAAAAAGCGGGGGAGGCAATTGCCCACATACTAACACCTATTGCACAAAAATGTGGGCAAGGAGATAGATTCCCTTCCCCCCCCCCTTACAA
This sequence comes from Gnetum montanum, assembly GCA_015680685.1. Classification (NCBI taxonomy): domain Eukaryota; kingdom Viridiplantae; phylum Streptophyta; class Gnetopsida; order Gnetales; family Gnetaceae; genus Gnetum; species Gnetum montanum. The sequence continues at coordinate 62,695 of MNCI01004556.1, forward strand.
CTCCAATCGTCCGCAACATCTTCCCTGCACACACGCAAGTGTTCATCAACTAGTTATGGACCTGGCCGACTGCAGAGGCCAATATAGACCCAACACAAGAACCAACCATCAACAATAACAAAACTGCAAAATTAGGCAACCAATGCCCACCTCCAACAACCACAAATAAAGGCGCCAAGGCAACCGCACACTAGGAGAAGTTGCCCACTCTTGAGTGTGAATAACATCAAGCATAGAGTGGTGGTGGTCGATATCAACAAATGCCGCAGCCTATTGAAACTCCTTAGCCACCTCCACCTTATGCACTTGCTCCTCTGCTGTCCCCATCTTATCCTGATGTAGTTGAGTAGTTGTCCTCCTAATATGTTTGCATAGCACTGTCCAAGATGTGTTGCAGCAAATATCCATAACCTAGTATGGGCATTTGCCAAACTATAACCACATCTAAGCCTTCCACTCGTGAGCACGATCCAACTGACGTTGCATCTCAATTTCCTCCCACTGCTCTTACTCCACCATTTTCCGCTCAGTGTTGCACATCTCCTCCTGTCTAATCTCCTCTCTGAGCTGCTCCCCTAAGAGAGTCTTTGAGCCCCGCTTAGCTCACCGACTCTTGCAAGTCCCAGCACCACTTCAACTCTTTTTCTCGCTCAACAAACCAATGCAAAGCCAAACCAAATGATGCTCAAACTCTTGTTCCTAGGCCTCCCATTTGGCCTCCCAGCCATGTCTTTCCTCCCATCTGGTCCGTTCAACGGCCTCCTCAATGGCCCTCTCATGCATCATGGTCATCGTTTCTCCAATAGAAATGGCCATCGCCTCAGCTGCTACCTTTTTTGCCTCTAGCTCCCTAATCTTGGCTTGGGCATTGAGAACAGCCATTTCCAACAACTTTGGCATCAGAGGCATTTGCCCCCTCATAGGACTTGCTACCAGTGTCCTCGAACCCTCGGGCTTAGGTTTGAGTTGAAAAATCACCCTCATCCTAGTCGCCTCCGACTGTCTTCTTCTGTACACCACCTAAGGCTTAGGACATAGCAGCTTGGGAGGCACTAGAATCATGGCCCTCCACAGAGGAAGGACAACTTGGAATGGTGACCTCGCCATTGCCGCCTCAAAGCCTCAATCAAAAACCTCGGGAAATTAATCTAGTGGCCCAACCTAAGACAATTCAAAAAGCAGAAGTGGGCCCCTTTCAACTTCTAGGCATTGCCAAACTATAAAAAAAATGATCCACCAACTCTGCTACCTCCTGCCATATTTGAGGTAGGGCATATTTGGGTACCTGCCCACTTGCCATCTTGGGAATGGCCCCATTGAAAAAACCCTAAGCATTCTGGTACCCATGATCTTGCAAAAGAATGATATCACCTCGTGTAGGCAACCCTAGACATTCCTCCAATGCCTCCTTAGTCAACACTATGCAAACTCCTCGAAAGGTAGTTGTGTCCCCTCTCCAATTGCCAAAGAGCTTCATCTGCGAGCTCTGTGTCACCTTGTAATGTTTCCAGCAGGCCAGTCCACCTTGCATTCTGCAGCAACTACCATAGTTCCCCATTGTTGTGGTATCTAGCATAGTCCAGCTCAAAGGTCAATGTCTGACCCATCACCGCAATAGCTTCTCGCCACATCTGTCATCCCTATGCAACCACCCAACTTGGCAGAGGCAATCATGTCCCACAGAAAATCCAACTATTCCAAGCTTTCTAGCATGTCCATAGCACTACTGTGGCCACAGAATTACTGTTTAAAACATGGTCCTAGGAAGCAAGTGGATGCATCAGCACCCACCACACATTGCGCATGTAATGACAACGAAAAAGAAAATGCTCAATGGTTTCTAGCTCTTGTGCACACATTGGACACATTGTCGCAATATCAATCACCTGCCCTCTCAACACAGCCCGCATGGATAGCATCCCATGATTAATTAGCCAAACAAAAACTTTGATTTTTCTTAGCAGTCACCCTCTCCATAAATTGTGCCAACCCATCACCGTCAGGAATTTCCTTTTAATTATGTCAGAGGGTGATCTTCCCATCATACCCGTATTAATCATAGTAGTGGCATGTGTGCACAGAGCTCTCCATATAGACAAATCCCAGCACCTAGCATCCCATTGGCCGTATTTATTCCTAACAATTTTAATCCACTGGGCAGGATTTGCATTCACTCGAGTTAGGCAGTTGACCAACCTTTGATGACCCATCATAATCATATCCTGGAACCTTAGCACACCTAACCCACCAACCTCTCTTGGTCATGCAATAATGTCCTAGGCAATTAAGTGCAATTGTGTCCTAGGCTCCATTGCAACTTTTGTCATAACTTGCATGGTCAACTTGCGACCAACATCAATCTGTCACAACTTCTACTTAGGGGTCACAATGAACAATATGCAAGTTGTGATGCTTACAAATGAAAACCTGAAACACAAATTGCATGGGATAGATGCAGAATTAGCCACCCTTGCCATCTAGAAGACCTATGTGGAGCTTGGGATGTGGAAACATAGTGGAATAAGGTGAAACCATGAAGAATAAAACCTGATGCAAAAACTCAATCATAATTAAACTGAATTGACAAGTTGCGGATGAGCAAATCTGAAACTATGTAAGGAGACAAATAGAAAGCTGAGCAACTCATTAGATGCTTTTGCGGAGAGCAAGAAAAAGGGTCTGCATTTTCTCCCCCACCTAGGGTTATTGTTCTTGTTTAGTTGTTGTTGTTGATTGTGTGATGGCTGAAACATGATGTGGATGAGGAGTTAGCACAAAGGGAGAGACCATTTGATAAATGAGAAACCTTGGATACCGGTAATGCCCTTCTTTAATCTACAGTAGAGAAGACTCTTCATTCATTGGACCAATCTTGTATGAAGAGGGGAGATGGTTTGCAGTGCGCTGCTTTTGAATAGGTTCCACAAGATCAGAGGGTCAGATGTGCCCTGGCATCAGATATAACAAAATTAATTTAAGTCTTGTGGGCATGATGCTGATTTGTTGTTTAGAATTTTTACATGCATGTTAAATACTCATCTAAACTGATATATGGCACACATTGAAACAGAGAAAAGGTGCTAGCCTCCAATATTAATAATTGGGGTTTGCGTGGTGGTGGATATTTGTTGATATCTTAAAGGCCAAGGTGGTCTAACATGGTATGCTACTGCATTAGTAACCGATATATACATTACTTTTATTGATGCTTGATGTTGTGCTGGATGTTATTGATGTACTAGCTTGTGATCTAGTTATTAATCCATGTGCTTGGCATTCTAGCTTCATGATATCTATCTCAGAACCCAAAGGATCATCACCCAGAGGCTCAATACATCTTGTCAAGGAGGAACCTTACAAGGGTTGGTGGACGAGCGAAAGTCTAACCTCTTTTGAGTGGTTGCGCCTACTAAGTTATGACTTGAAAAACAATCAACTTACCATCATTGTAAATGATAGTCCCTTATCTCAAAACCCAACCATGAAGTAATTGCAATTTATTTTTCCTACTAAGTTATGGTAACTAACTTTCCCCTTGTTTTCCCCTCAAGTGATGTAGGTGTTAGTTGAGATGACTGATTTTCAGGTAGATGCTTAGAACACACATCAGTTATTAGATTAGAGAAGTAGCTTAATGCAAATTATGTACTTTTTTTAGAGGAAAGGATCAGGCTTATATTATAATACAAAAATGTACATCAAACGAAAGGGGAAGAGAAGTCTCCCCCAACCCTAGATAAGCATCAAAACAAAGGGAACAGAAACTCTGAAACTCAAAAATATAAAAAGCAACCATAGCAGAAATAACTGATAAAGAGAATTAGAAGTTAAAGAGCCTAGATTATGTCCATGATAGTCCAAAAATCTCAGAAACTAGCAACAAAATCCATTGATGTATTAAAAAAAACCACAACTAATGAAATGTGAATAAGTCTGTTGCATCGATGGGCATGCATCAGTGTAGTTCCATCAATGCTTATGCATCAATACAGTCTAATCTTTTGCCTATATAAATGCACACATCAGCCACATTTAGAGCACCTTTGGTCATTGTAGTAACAAAGCTCTTACAGTTTTCTTCTGTAGAACTTAGCCAAATTTTCCTGTAAGTGCCCATAGCATGGATAGAATTGATTGAACGAAATTTTATTTGAGTGCATGATGTACCTAGACACTTGGCATTTTGGCAATAAAATTGAGATTAATTCCTTCTATTACAACACTTGGAATAGTTTTACTTTATTTCTAGCAATTTACTTTATGATGCATTTTACTTTCTAACACTTAGATAATTAATATTTTATTCTATAATTGCTTAAGTATGACCACTTTGAATATAAAGTATTAATGTTTGGTAATCCTAGCAATGGATACTTGGTATGCCTAGCAATAACCATTTGGTAACACAACAACGTTTGTATAAGTTTAGGATCCAAACAAAGAGTGGAAATGGATGCTTCATGCTTAGGCTAGTTTAGATTATTCTTAGTTCCATAGTTAATTAGAAATTAATATTTTAATCATACAAATAATTAGAAATCAGACTTCACCATACACAAGTAGCGATAAGGAAAACAATGACCAATAACATCACGCTTAATTATCTAGGATACTTTTAGCCCAGTGTTCCATAGAATTCAACTAGATCACATGTACATGCTTGTGATCTATATAGTTTGAGTGCAAGGAACTCTTGTTGCTCATCATTGGCGTCACTGCCAGGGAATCACTGTGTGCCAAGTGTTCTAGATAATTAAATCATACAAAGATCATTGTAAGAATATAAGAAACCATCATTAGAAAAATAATTATATTTTATTCCATGTACACTACAAGAACAAACTAAAAGATGTCTTCTTTTCATAAGGCTGATTTCCCACTTGCATAAAATTTTGTGCACAAGTCTTTATGCAAGGCCTAGGGTCTCCTCCATCCTATAAATAGAGGGGTTGTTTGCTCTAATTTTCACTTTTGGAGAAGGAAGGGAAGACTATGCTAGTTGGAGGCATGAGGAGTTGAGAGGAGAGGAAGAGTGACTATTCCTTGCTTGTTCTCAGTCATCTCTTGGGCTGTCTTGAGTGTTCTTGTGAGCTCTTGGAGGTTGATTTTGCTGCTTCTGTTAGAGGCTTTTGTAACTGATTTTTGGGGATTGTTTGGCTGATTCAACAAACTGTTTTCTCTAATTTTGTGAGAGGATTTTAGCAGCACCTTAGACTTGCAGTTTGAAGCTGATTTCTTGAGGCTATTGGCTGGACAACAGCCCAAACTTGAAGTGTCTATTCCCTCTCCAAATTGGTCAAGTTCAACTTTAAATATGTGTATTTCAAACCCTTGTTATACAAAATTTTTAGTAGGTGTGTGAAGTTATATAGTTTGGACAAGTGAGAATTATTTCATGAGGGCATGCAGGATTTCTTGTGAGTTGTGAGTCATGCATGGAATCTCTCATGGGTCTTGGATCTGATTTTTGGCATGCATGTTTTGGGTTGATGAGTTAGCATTCTCTTTGGGTCATGCACTTGGTATTTCATGTTTTTGTGATTTTTTTTTTCTTTATAAAAGTAATGCCCCCCATCTTTCTATCCAAGGCTAGTGATCTCTTGTGTGGGCTACAAGGACTTAGTTCTTGTAGGTGCTTGATTGTATTATCCCCCACCATGTTATTCAACCCTAGTGTTCTTCTTTTGGGGGATACAAGATGGCCAAGGGGTCCATTGAGTACTCATTTTAATATTAAAAATAAAGGTATGCATATTAAGGATTTTTGTTGTCTTTTGTTAAGTGTGCATATTTTGTTTTGTTGATCATTTTTGGGTCAATTTTGAGGGAGTTTTAAGAGAGTTCTCTCAATGTGAAAACATATGAGGTTGGAAAATTTATTAATAAAGGTTTCAAAGTTTGGAACCATGTTAAAGGGGATGTTTGGCATTTAGCGTTTGCACTTCAGCCCTTGGCACTTTGGCACTTGGCATTGCGACATTAACAATGGTGAATTACATCAATATTTATATGTAATTGGAAGGTAAAAACCCTAGAAACCTTTCCTTAACTCAACTTGAGGTTCTTTAGATATTTCCCAAGTCTTCGCACCTTCTCCCCGACTATTTCCATCTTGCTTTGGCTATTTCCTAAATTGGAACAAGTGTTTTTAGAAGTTTTCCCATGTGTTTGGGTCATCTCTAGCTTTGCTGGGACATCTCCTGCAAAAGCCCTACTTTCGAGAGAGACATCTACTATTTTTGGTAGACATCTACGCTTCAGGGGAGATGTCTCTAGGGGGTCGTCTATCCTGCAAGTGGCAAAAATAAAACTACTTGCTTTGATGCCAAAAGCCTCCAAATGCCTCCAAACAAGTTTCCATAGACCCTATAACCTTCTAAATTCATCAAAATGAGCCAAAAACACTCATAAACATGCCAAAACATCCAAGAATCATCCTTAACAAAATCAACACAAAAAGACACATAGTATGTAGGGTAGAACAAGGGGATCAGAAGAGGTGTCCCTACACCACTCAATGAAGCAGCAAGACCCTCAGTAAAGTAACAAAACCCTTAGCATAGATTTTTTATTTGATTTACTAATTCACCAACAAGATTAAACAAGAGAACTTGTAAAATCATGGAAAAAATTTTATAGCAATGATTAGCATGACAAAACTTCATAACAATGATTGATCAAAGAAAGCTTATATAGTTGCAAAAGCTTTCCATCCTTCTAAGGATTGTTCTTAGTCATACTAAGCACATGTACTTGGTGCTCCATGATAAAATGCCTTTTCTTCTTACAAAGAAAATTTCTATACATTTTTATAGCCTATTGATTACATTTAGTTTTAACCAACAAACAAGCTTCTTTACAAGTTGCATCAAACTAAGAGTTCTCTTTCTTACTCCTAGGCCACCTCAACAGGCCTTCAACCACCAAAACCCTAATAGTCGCTCTAGAGCCACTTTGCACACCTAGTGCACCCACTCACCCAACACACCACCCACAATCTACTCCTCATGCATCCCCACAAAACCCAGCTCACTTTAAAATTTTTTTAACAATTTTTTCATTAAGATGCCAAAAATCCTTTTCCCTGATTTTAATCACAGCCTTTTACCAATAATAGTAGTTAGTATAGCATCAAGCATCATAATGATAAGGTGGACAGCTTTGTAATGAATAAAAGACAACTTTTCTAAACATAAATACAATATGTGAAAGAGAAAACACAATGCTAAAACATTATTTTAAAAATATTTAAATTCATCTTATTGACCTTGACAAGTTTGCAAGTCACTGAATTTTTATACCATGTCAGAGGGGGTTGCTTTTTAGCTAGTCACTGAATTAACAGAGTTTTATCTCTTTTTACTTCAAGTTATTTCTAACACCTAACATACATAGGAAAAAACACATTTCTATTGTTCTAAAATTTTCTATTAATTAAAAATTTTGATACATGAAAATCTGAAATGCTGAAGTCTACGTAGAAGACAGCTTTGACTAAACCCATTTTAAACATAGAGCATGACGTCTGTCTACATGGATTTTTGTTACAATTAAATTAATTATTTTGATTTTTAATCATGCAGCTTTCACTTAACATGAATATTTAAGCAAATCATCTTTAGAAAACCTTTATGCCAATTAGAAGTTAATTCACATTTGGATAAAAATCACTTACTGATGCTTCTATAGTCACCACTTACCACTAAAGCCACTAACTTATTTATGTTAACTTACCACTAAGGCCATGTCAGGCCCATTGTCATTAATTACAACAAGAACACCACCTCCTGGAGCTTCTATAGCTTCAACTTTAACCCATCCACCAGCTGGAACTCGCAGCAAAGCACTGTCCAGAAGATTACTCAAGGCCTGCCTTAGTGCACCTTCGTCAATTGCAGCTAACAATGAAGATGAGCTTTTCCTCAAATGTAAACTTTGCTTTTGGCACTGTGCTAAAGCGCCCCCAGCATCAACTAGATCAGATAACAGCTTGGACACATTGCAAGGCCTGTCTGACAATGGGCATGAACAAAATATAAAATTAGAATGCATGCCATAAAAGATTTCATGGTCCATAGCAGATCATTATAGGAAAGTGTTTTCAATATTTTATAGCTTATAGTGTCTATTCCAGAATACCAAGGTAGAAAAAATCTTAGAGTTTTCAAGACTAAAATACAACAATTCTAGTGAAATGCTGAAGCTTTTGTGTCAAATATGTGATTTATCTGAAGCAGAAACCTATCAACAAAAAAAGAACAGCAAGTAAAAAAGCAAGAGAGAGAGCATCAAGAGCCTGCTCAGCAATACCTGATGCTATATTGTTGTGATGGTGCTAATGCAAGTGGTGGCATGGGCAATTCCAAATCTGCACCTGATTTTGAATCCAGGAAAAAAGAATTATTTTTTCTCTCTTCATTATAATCTGGTGATGTGCTTCTATGTCTGGGAATAAGTTTTAGGTCATCCTTTTCGACAGTATTAAGTTCACCATCCCAAAGATGCATCAAATTTGCCTACAAATGATATAGTTACGACATCACAATGTCAGTTAATTAAATAAAAAAAATTCACCATAGTTGATCTACATAAAAATAACACTAGGAGTCAATATTCAATTCAAAATAATAATAATAATAATAACATTTCAGAGCAGGCAGGTGCCCAAATCTGCCATGCCACTGATCTAGAGAGTTGCGGCTGAGCTGGTTGATAGATTCCTCGTTCAGTCTAGAAATGCTTCCAAATTACAAAGCACACACTTCGTGTTTCTTAAGTGCATGTACCTCGAGCAAAGGGTCAACTTGCCACGATTTTTCCTTGACATCTTGCAGCAGCAGAAGAGGGGACGAAAATCTGAACTTATCCTTGCCCTCTTGAGAGGTGCGACTGTGGGGCAGCCGACGAGGAATCTTCCTAGGTCTTCCCGACTGGGGGAGCCAGCAAAAGCTTCAGTGGTATACTCTAGGAAGCATGTGACGCAACGAGGGTTTACTGCTCCAGCTTTGATCATGGTTGTGGCCGAGGTAGTGAACTCGGCTGAACTAGGGTCCAAGGGGACATGGAGATTGCTGCGAAGCTTGCCAAGGTAGCCAAGGAGGTGGTGGCCAAGGCCAAGGCAAAGGAGCGACAAGCTTGGGAAGCTAGATGGGAGGAGGTTTTTCAACAAGCACAGGTTGAAATGGAAGCCCAATTCTAGGAGCGTGAGCAAGAGCTGATTAGGCAACAGGCCATGAAGGCGGAAAGCTCTTAGGTGATGATGGTCGATGAGCTTCATGACCAAATCCAAGCTAAGCTGAAGAAAAAGGAGATTGATCGCAAGAAGAGGGAACAGATGGAACACATTCAGCATGAAAGGGAGCAGGCAGAGGAAGTGCAGTGTAAGCACCAGCTTGATCGTGTGCACGAACAAAACTCTTGAAAGTGGTTGGAGGAGGGGTGATACCCATATGTTATTTTGGACATCAACTATGAAACCTCATGGGTGGCCCTCAAGCGACACATTCGCCGCACTTTTGGGCAATTCGATTTGGATGGCAAAGGTTCAGCTAAGGAGAGAGCTCAGAGAGAGGTGGCTCTTAAGGATTTCCAACAAGCTGCGGGCTTTGTGGACTCTAAGCTACACAAGAACACACTGAATATTTTGCATGCTCTTGAGAGGCCAAACTATGAATGTCATACCCTGCCTATGCGTCTGTAATGGCTCTAGTCGAGCCCTTGTTTCGTTTTTTGGTCAATCTTCTGGTTTAGTGCTTATTTTGTGTTTTGTTAAGGTTCGTTTTGGTTTTGGTTTTCTTTAGTGCGATTCATTAATTGGATGAGTCTGTCCATGGAGGGGATGGGGGCGATCTTTATACCCCAATTTTGTTTGCTTGATGTGCACGAGTGGGGTTTTGTTTACGTTGTTTTGCGATGGAGGTTTGGGCTGACTGGACCATTTCTGTGGATTCCCATGTGTTGGTGGAGGGGAGCTTTTCCCTCCCCAAGGGCAGGATCTTCCTTCCCGTTTTTGTTGTAAATCATCTGTATAGTTTTTCTTTTCAGTAATACAATCTCCGAAACATTTACTCAAAATAATAATAATAATAATAATAATAACATTTCAGAGAGAAATTGTAATACTAATGCTTTCCTTTGCATTATCTACAAATCGATTACTGTCTTTCTTCCTTGTTCATTTGATGCCAGCAACATAAACATAGGCATATGTTTTTACAGTGTTATTTAATTAGAGTAGCTTATTTTACAGCTCAATTGTACCACTTGTTATTGTGCGGTGGCCCGCATCAAAGAAGCCACTTCTCTCTTTGGCCTTAAAAAAAAAACATATTCACTTGCTTAAATCAACAATCTGGCTAACTGAGATCCAGAAGAACAATGAGGGGCTTGCAAGAAAAAGAAGACTCTTTAAGAATTCAAACCAGTTCAGGTTTATCATTGCTATTATATCAAAGTGCAGATCTTCAAACAACTGAAACCCGCATGAGGATTTCACCAAGCATTCATGAGATTTGTGGGGTTCTTTGACTGTTTACATCAAATTCATAGCAGATTTGAGAAATTAACTAGTCTAGCGTCTGCATAAATCTCTGCTAGACAAAGCATACAAACATCAAATTTATGCTCAGTAAGCAATCACATCAAAAATTTGTACATTACACATGACATTGTGAAGGAAATTGTAGGAGATTTAGGGAAAAGCTCAGGAAACTACCAACAAACCCTGATTAACAAATTAAAAAAAAGTAAACCTTTATTTACAATTTAGAACCAGACTAGATCTCAACAAGGAATGATGAATCCTTGCAAGATAAACATATAATTATGCACAAACTTCAAAGGCATTCAAGTTAAAACTTCAATTATGCTTGAACCTTGCAAATTGATTTTCCAAAAAATTATGCGAGAACACATGAAAATTACATGTGAGAAACTGCAATTCATGTAAGATTTTGTGAGAATGGATGAATGTAAGAAATGTTATAACATCATAGTAAGAACTCTGACAGAGAAAAAAGAAAAGAGAGCTTAGAGCACAAAGAACTTCAGCATAAAGCTTCTTCTATTTTGCTAAAACTGGGCAAAGAGATTGCTTCAATACATATCCATCAAAGATGTCCAAATCGGTGTTTCATTATTAGGGCCATCAACAACAACACATTCTCTAATCAGAAAAAGAATATTAGCTCAACGGATTCGCACAACAGAAACAAAACCAAATCAGAAATTTGATGCCATACTGAAAGGTAAGAGATTCAAAGTTATTGCAAAATTATTGCAGCACATCCGGGGTGGATGGTTTGGACATTGTCGGGGTGGCATGTCGGGCTGAACACTATGCGGATGATACCATGCTACTCAGTCGGGCAGCGGTCCCACAGGCACGGTGCATCAACATTGCTCTGTCCCGTCTGACAGCTGAGTTGGGGCTGGAGATTAATCGGACCAAATCTTCAGCTCATTTCATTAATATAATCCCGAATATTTTCTCAAAAAAA
>MNCI01004556.1:95048-133510 GCA_015680685.1 Gnetum montanum
CTGGAGTACGTTTGATACTTTTCATTGAACAGTTCTAGCATCGTACTCCACCTCCTGATGGTTTCCGGTTCTAAGGACCGGTACCAACTCTCTGCTGCTTTGGTGAGTGTCCTTGGGAACAACTTAAGTTTTTGCCACTCATTTTCTATATTTTGCAAGGCATAGGCATCGTGGAATGCCTATAAATGATTTTGCAGATTTGCATTATATCCCCCTTCAAATCGTGGGATATTGTTCATGTCTAAACGTTTGATTCGACTATCTTTTAAATGCGTTGTGGGAATCCTAACTGCCTCTGTTATGTTAAGCATACTTTAGGTTGCAAGTAGGGGCTTGCCATGGTCATCTCTTTCATGATGCTTGTGATGTCTATGTTGTTCCCTACTCTCCTTACGTCCTTGCCCTTGTCCTCTCTCTCGACTTTCCCGTCGAGGTCTCTCATTTTGTCTACCTTTATCCTCTCCGTTGTGTCCATGATGGCTGCCCCAGATGTGGAAGGAGAGGATGACTGATGTGAAGAAGGGGAACCATCGCCATGACAATGTTTCTTGCCTTCTTTTCAACTGCTATGGCCTCGATCGTGGTGACGATCTGAGTGCCCGTCCTTAGCATGAGTGGTTGTTCCCTTTGTGAACAGTTGGTGTTCACGAGCATCAGAACCATGGTTATGTATCATTGATCGTAGGTTCTGATACCCAACCTCCTCATCATTGTTAGGAGGGGGAACATCATTTGTTAAAGAACCTATTATAAGGGGTTCCTCATCTCCTATTTAGCTAAGGACGTGCGGACCTTTGCCCTTCAAAAGTGTATGTTGACTCTCTTTCCTTGAGTCTCTCATACATTGTGCTTCTGTGGGATGATAATCTCTCATATCAAAGTCTTTCACAATGTATTCAGCATATAATTCAGTCATGCCAATCTGTGCCAAGGCATGGAAAAACATGCGAGAGACTAATCGATCTGGGGGTAACACGATGTTACCTTGCAAATCTCTTCATCGTAGCTACTTGTCTTGATGGAGGATAAAGGTAAAGTCTGGAATATACTCATCGGGATGAGTATAAACTATCTTGTATTGTTTAGGACTTGGCTGATTTTGGCTATGAGTTTTATGTTGCCGACTGTCTCGTGTATGGTCCTTAGGTGGTGAGTTGCTCTTATGAGAAGAAGACATTTTTATCGGTGTGCTAATTTCACTGTTATATAAATTTTCTCTTTTGATTAACCTGAAGGTTCGTTAAGGCTCACAATGATGTGAATGATATCCTTATGTTCTATATGGAGCATAAACACTTAGTCCCCGGCAACGGTGCCAATGATGAGTGGCGAAGTACCCCTACACTCAACCATACGAAACGAGTGTAGCATGCGCGATCCGGTCGAACTCTGCAGACTAAATGCCTACACGCCCCATGGAACACTTGGGGTTAATCATTTTTTGTCTTCCTAGACTTACTTGTGTTTGTCACGGTGCATGGTTAAGTAAGTCCCAGGTATATGATTTTTATATCTTTTATGTTTTATGTCTTCTATGCTAAAGAGTGAAGGGTTGAGAAACTACCTAACTCTAAATAATGACTAAGTCTAAATTAACTAGCATCAGCATCTATTCCCACTTACCGTACACACCTTGAACTATGCAACTGTGACTACCAAACACTAATCGTTACTAGGATCACCACGCGTAACACACGTGCTCGAAGTGGTTGTACTGAGGCACTTAACTAGCCTAAGCATAATAAGCATCTGTTCCTTAACTAGCCGTACACATCCTTAGATGCTCGTAATCAAGTCGTACTCATTCCGCATTCTAGGAGTTGAGGGNTGAATAAAGATCCGTTCACTTGGGGACTCCTACTACAGGCACATGGAAAATATTCTATCTTTGGAGTGATCAATCTGCCAGAGTTTTCCTACTTCTAGCCTAGGATGGGAAATAAGGGGAGTGTCGCCTCTTATTTATAGATTTGGCGGCGGACCGCAATATCGCGTACGTGACATCGCAGGGGACAACGTGATATCGCATACGTGATATCGCATGGGATGCGATATCGTGGTGGCCACGATATCGCGTACACGATATCTCAGCTCATACGATATCGCATCTCATCAACTATCTAATGGTCATTGGAGATGTCTTCTTCGAGATTGGGATGTCTCTCTGCATCAAACTTCCATTTAAGGGAGACATCTCTTCTTCATGGGAGACGTCTCTAAGGAGACGTCTTCATGGAGACGTCTTCTTCACAAAGTAAACGTCTACTATTTCTAAGAGATGTCTTCTTTAGAACAACCTTCAAGTCGACCAAGATGTCTTCATCCTTAGGGAGACATCTTCTCTTGATAGTAGACGTCTTCTTAGTTTTTGGGCTTTGCTTCCAAAGGCTTCCTTTCATTGATTTTGCTCATCCCTGATCTTGGGAACTTCTTCATTTTTTTGTAGTCTTCATCTTTTTCTTTAATCCCACTTAAGTCCTTGTAGTCTTCACTTTGACATTTCATTGTAACTCTCATTTCTAGAGTCTTCATTTATGTCCAGTAAGTCCTTGTGGTCTCCACTTTGACATTTGTTTATAGATGTCATTTCTTGGGCTCTTCTTGTGGTCTCCAAGTTCTAGTCCTATAAACATAACTACAACATAAACATCCTTATTCTCCATTTTTCCTTAAGGTTTTGACATACCAAAGGTCAACACTATGTACAAAATTGACCAAGGTAGATATTTCATGTGGTACCAAGAGGCGGAAGCTCCTATGATTCCTATTGATACCATTTATGCCTTGGTTCTATTGGTGGCCTTGACTACCCTACCACTACTATTGCTTCTTTTAATTTCTTGAAGGCATCTAGTAACACCTTCATCTTCTCCTCCATGCTCTAGGAATCATTGATAGTTTAGAGGAAATTGCCTAGACTTGATGGTGTAAGCACATCCCATGGGTAAGGCAAAGAAGGGAATAACTTCTTGGTGTTAACAAACTAGACTTCAAATTGCTTACATTTAATGTCGAAAACTCACATAGTGTTTTGTAGCTTTTAGTGGTTTACCATTCATTTTTCCAAGTTCTTTGTAATTGATCATTAATCTTTTAATCAGCCTTTGAGAATCTCAAACTTTGCATTAGCTATCTTCATATTTTGCTTAGTTTCTTTGTGGAGCTTGAACTCCACCTTATAAAAGAGGTAGGAGTTGGCTACCTACTTCTCCAATTCTGATCTCAACCACTTGCAATGAACATTTCTAAGTTTTCTTATCAAAGGTTCACCAATTCCATGTATCTTGTCATTTCCTCTATTTGCAGCTCCTTCACACAAAGTTCTGCCTGGTTGTATGCATTTAGCCCATCAAGGATGTGTTGCCACATATTGCCACATTGCTAGAGTTGTTGAAGGACATCATTTATTTTTGTCTTTTTCAATTTTATCTCTTTTTCATTTACTTTCTTAAGCATGCTAATTTGGTCCCTGTAATGATTTTTCACCTTCTTATATTTTAGGGTCTTATTTTTCTAGGTGATGTTCTTGTTGATTGTCTTCTAGAATATGGCATGCACCTCCTCCATTGATAGGTTCCTATTTTCTGCAATCAATCTCCTCACATCCTAGTTTACCCTAGTAAGTTGTTCTTGTTGTTGCCTGTGGTATTCATCCAATTGTTCTTTTTATTTCTCTACCATTAGCAAACATCAATTTTCTTTTATAAGAAACTTATTTTCCATGCACATTTGGAGGAGATCATTATTTGTAATAATAAGCATGATGTCTAAAAATGATGCATTCCAGAATGCACTTTCTTTCACATCCTTGTCAACTCAAGCTATAGGATAGTAGGATCAAATAAATAGGCTTTCAAATTAGTAACTTTACTACCAACCTTTGATTGCTATAGATAGTTTTCTCCATTTACAGTTATACAATTAGAAGCTTTCCCCTTGTCTCCAATAGCTATCACTAGGTTGCAGAAATATCTTATGGAATATTAAAGATTTCTAGAATCAATTGTCTAGATCCCACCAATCATTTTAGCACCTTTTCATGCTAAGCTACTATCATTCCCCTACTCTCAATTCTTGCAAACTCTTGAACATATTCCATGGTAGTAATGCCTAGCATAGATGTTGTAGGATCCCTTAGAGCTTCACTGACTTTATCAACAACCAACTTACTAGTTGTCTCTTAACTCTTATGTGGTATGACCTAGATTGTTGCATCTTCCCCCTCCTTAAGAACCACAAAGAAGTTTATTGCATTGCCTAAGATTTTTGAAAATTTGTTAGTGAAAAAGGATATCATAACTTCCTTTGCAACAAGGTTGGTGCAAATAGTAGCCTAGGCTCATTGAGAGGAGAATAGATTGCTTAAGTTATTCTTCGACTAGTTGATGGTCCTAGCAACCTCATTCAGGTGGCTCATGGCTAGATGGTAGATTGATAGTTTACCATCCTTTTCCAATGCTTAATATTGCTACTTCTTCTTAAGTTACCTTAGGCATTCTTGAGTTATAGATATTCCTTATGCAAGTGGTGGTGCTTCCTCCTAGAACTTTTTTGATGCTTTATCTTTCAACTTATCTTGTCATGATGTGGCAAGAGCCCTACAAAGTATGTGATTTACGTAGCAAGTTATCCCTCTCCTCTTACATAATTTTTTGATCAAGCACAAGAAGAGAAGTGTCTTCCTACCCTTTTCATCTTCTTTGAAGCTCTTCTTAATCTTTAGGAAGATTAAGAATAGTAGATTCATTGCAAATTTTCTACTTAGAGTAGTGCATGCCTATGTAGAAAAGATTGTAATTTTGATTAACCGTATAGTAAGATTTAAATGATAAGTCATGATCTTGAAGTAAATTCTCTCCACCTTAGTGAATGCATCATATTCCTTGTGATCTATTTCATAGCATGGTTATGTCCACTCCTTCTTCACTTTTGCATACACTTGAGTAGACACATATGCAAGGTTTACCTTAACATTGGAAAATTCCAAGGTCTCTATTATGGTCTCCACTGAGTAGAAGATGGTGATGTTCTTTATTTTGATCATTGCATCTTCCTAGTGATTATTGTAGAAGAGATACATTTCTTCAAGGTACCATTCCCCACTAGTAAAAATAGTGGGCCATAATAGGGACACCTATAACTAGGCTTGGATCTTCTTAGGTGCAAACTTAAGAAATGGTTTAAAGTTTGCTTCTTGAAAAATCATACTCTAGAGTTCCTTACTACAGATTTTTCTCTAGGTATGCCTCCATCAAGGTAACTTCTAGGTTTGGCCTAGGTTTTGGTATTTTATCATACCTAGACTACCCAATTTTAGTGGCAAGAATTTATTAAACAAA
This sequence comes from Gnetum montanum, assembly GCA_015680685.1. Classification (NCBI taxonomy): domain Eukaryota; kingdom Viridiplantae; phylum Streptophyta; class Gnetopsida; order Gnetales; family Gnetaceae; genus Gnetum; species Gnetum montanum. The sequence continues at coordinate 100,388 of MNCI01004556.1, forward strand.
TTCCACCTCTAGTTCCTCACACAGTGGTCTAGTTTTGTGTGTTGCTTCAAAATATCACACAACTTTCTACTCTTATTATTGTTGCTAATGTCCTCATCTATGGACAAGCTTTAAATCAGTTTTACAAGCCACATCAACTTTAAAAAGTTAATAAGTTCATCAACCTAGAAGAGTCAATTCCAAAAATGGGCTATGTAGAAGCCTTACCGCATTAGATTTTATATTTAGCGTAGGTTCATAGAACCAAAAATTGGTTTTACAAGGAAAAGCTAAAATGGTTCTACGAGCCATGCTAGGATAAGTAGATATTATCTTGGGTCCATAAAAGGATGCAATTATAATTTATGCACATGCACATTAAATTTTAATCCAGTTCTGTATATTATGAGTAAGAAGCTAAAGGATATAACACAACTTCTAGAACCAAAATTTGGTTCTACGAGGAATCTCAAGAACAACTCTACCACATCAACTCTTTTATAAAATAGTTTGTAGAACCAAAAATTAGCTCTAAAAGAAATTTCAAAATGGTTTTACAAGTTGACATTAATACTAAGATAAGAGCTACATCAACAAGAATAGGTTAAGATGCTAAGCCTAAACTCTTATGATTTTAATGAAGTAGCTCAAAGAAATTAAAGCTCATAACATGTGTCAAGAACCAAGTTGAACAACTTATCTAAAAGTAAATTAAAGAACAAAGGATAGATTTCAAGTTACAAAGCCATTGACAAATAGAGCCAAAAATTGAAACATAGCTAAGAGTAGCACAGAGGTGCCATTAAAGCACAAAGGAGTGTCTTTAGAGTTCTCATAAAATCCATAAGAAAAACCAACCATATTTATGCATATGCATAGAAAGGTGCCAGAATTATTCATTAGCTAGAGTTAAAAGAGAACTATTATCTTAATACAAACAAGGTTATTTCAATATGATGATGATGGTAGTTATAAGGATCATAAATGAAATTGCCAAGAAGAACTGGAATTGGAACAAGTTTGTACTAACATGGGAGTTGCTTTAACAGAAATAACAAATTCCATAACTGAATTAGGTTTGGGAGAAACAAGCATTGAAGAAATCTAAAAAAGCTTAATGGCACTAAACTAGATACAATGAATCAAGCTGTTAAGTTTTTCTTAAATTATAGGAGATTATCTCAATAGTTATTAGTTGAGGAACTTTAGATTCAAAGAATGAGGAAAATTTATCAAGAAATTGAATAGTTATCCAATGGTTTATAGTTATATGAGGAGAACATGAGGTAGTTGTAGCCTTAACTCTTATAACAATTGTACTAGTGGCTAATATATAAAGCCCAAAGCAGAAGTTAAAAGGGAACCTATTCTTCTAAAGAAGGAATGTTGTTTGAAAAGCTTGTAAATACTATCTTATAATGGCATTTTAAATAGGTTCTATCTATTTCCTAGAGTTTTATTTTCTAGTTAGAAATTATATTAAAAATATATTTCTTACATGTCTAGCCTAGTCATTACATAGCTATGTTTGGATGAAATGCCAATTTTGGAATAGGTTATTTTCTCTACAAGCTAAGGTTTAACTTGTTTCTATTATTCTAGTTGAATAAGATAGCTTTTATACCTTTCTATTCTAAATAAGTCTAACATAGTTACTCTGTTTAGAAAAACTTTTGTGATGTAGCTTCAAGAAGTTGGCTAATTGATAGCTTAGAATTAAATATTAATAGCTCCTATAAAACCACTCATCAATTATAGTAGTTATGAAAGGCTTAAGTCTAGATTTGTAGGGAAGCTTAAGTCTATTCATCTTAACATTCTCATTATTACATTCATGTTATAATGAGACTTATGACTTCCTTTTATAGCTTGAGGAGTGGAGAGGATTTGAAGTTCCTCTTCATGTGGGATTAACTTTTCTCCTTTTTCTTTTATCTTTTAGCATAAACTATGCTTTTCTAAGGTGTTCTAGCCTTTTTTTTTTGGATTTATAACTTTTTTTAATACATAAATTTAAACATAAGACTTCTAACATTTTCATGACTTGAAACATAAAAAGAAAACAAAGATAAAGTTTGGGCATTATTCAAAAATTATGACATTCTACATTTTAGTTCATCACATAAATTAAATTGTTCCACCACTGACTTACTACTCCCTAAAGTTGGTAATTAGTAAACCTTTTTTTTTTGAGTTAGTAGATAATTCAACATACTAAAAGCTTTCTTCATCTCTTCCATCATTTCATGTGCCATTGGTGGATCATTAGTGTCATTGAAAGTTGGAGGGCTATGCTTTCTAAATTCTCCCATAAACCTTGAATCATTGTCTCTAATGTTAGCATCTCAATGGTTATTATCACCATTGCCACCATTATTCATAAACTTAATGAGGATTTGAAGTAATTTTTGTTGTACTTGGTCAATGTTTGGTCCACTAGATCCACTTGCCTCATTGTCCCTCCTTGCTATTCTCAATGCCATCTATCAAAAACTAATAAAATTCAATTCGAAATATTAAACCATGATTAGATACTAAGCTATCATACTTACAAAATTTTACTTGGGAAATTAATTAAACTTAATTATCCATGAGATATGTAAAGAATAAAAGTAACCACTTAACAAATCCTTAAGTCACTTGAACATTGATAAAATCATATAAGCATACAAATTAACTTGAAAAATTAAGAGCTTAGAAACCACTTGAAATTCACATGTATCACATTAATGTATTTTATGCCTTGTTAAAAAATTACATCAAAGTTTCATTGAAAATTCCATAATCATGGCTAAAATAGAAATCCATTAAGTGGTTAGAAATACAAAATAAATACATTAATAAATAATCTTCTCATCCACTATTAATCTTTCTTCCAACTTCTTATCCACTTTCAAAGCATCCTATAAGATATACATGGAACATATGCATGAAGGATGAGAATACCTTGATCATATAAAAAGCCATCTTGAAGCTTTCTAGAACTGGAAGATGGGATCCATGTTGCAAAGCACAATGTTAGATCCAATAGCAAATATAATTAACTTAACCATTAATTGATACTATTAACATAAATTATTAATGTAATTTCAATTAATCCATGATTTTCTTTTTGTAGCAATATTGAATTTAGGGTTGGGTTTAGAGGTCATGACCAATGCCATTTGGGGTTGGGTTTAGAGGTCATGTTGGCACAGAGTTGTAAAGCTTGTAAGGGCAAGTGATGGGAGCTTGGTGAAGCGGGATAAGAAGGGACTCATCACCCCTTTGGCTAGATAGCCTAACTGTGGCGGCAGTGCCAAATTACCTCTAAGGCATAAGTGGCATGGGAAGATAACCCAGAGGATGTTACAATGCTCTCTCCCTTATTAATAAATTTTTTTTCTATTTTTCTTTCGTATTCAAAGTACCAATTATTCATTTACCAGTTAATTCATTTATGAAGTATTTTATGATGTTTCCATTAGAATGCTTATGAATTCAATGAATGTGAAGAATTAAACGATGAATGAGCATGTTTTTACAACATTTGGGAACAAGATGTCATACCTTGTATGTCATCTTATTTTAAGATAAAGGACCTTAATATGACAAGAAAAATCTTAAGCATGGAAATTAAAAGAGATAAAAAAGATCAAAAGCTATGGCTTGGTCAATTTACATATGTTAATAATTTTTTAAAAAATAATTAATATGCATGAATGTAAACCTATAAATACTTCATTGTTTGTGGGCATAAAATTATCCTTGGGGTAATGCCTTGGAACAGATGAAAAAATAAAGATAATGAGCCAAATTTTCTATGCTAATGCTATAGGAACCTTCATGTATGTAATGGTTTATACTTTGCATGATATAGTATATGAAGTAATAGTCATGAGTAGAGATATGTCTAATCATAGTAAGGAATATTGAATGGTTATTAAAAGAATTCTTATGTATCTTTGACATACTATTAATTTTTTCATCTTTTATGAGAAAAGTTCCTTTGGATTACAGGCTTTATGGGTGCTAATTGGGAAGGTGATCAAGATAATTGAAAATCCATAAGTAAATATGTTTAAAAAAAAAACACAGGTGTGAGTACCTCGATCATCAATAGGCAAAGTTATGTTGCATTATTAACAATAGAGGCAAAGTATATAACAACCTCACAAGCAAGTAAAGACATAGTTTAGTTACAATGACTAGTCAAAGACTTTAGGTAAGAGTAAAAGTAAATAAACATCTTTGTTGATAACCATAATGTAATCTTCATATTGAAGAAATTTGAATCCCATGCAAGAACAAAATACATTAAGATAAGTTATTATTTCATTCAGGATAAAATTGAAAAAGAAAATATTTCTCTAATAAAGGTTCCTACATTGAAAAATCCAATAGATATTTTGACCAAAGTAATTCTTATAGACAAGTTTAACTAGTGTACAAAAGAACTTAGATTAGTAAATTATAAAATGTAATGGTTGCTCCTAGTTATAACACCTTAAAATAAACAATATGTAGGATAATTGTGAGTTGTTTTATCAATTTTAAGAATAAAACGCCTCATATAAATTTGTAATAACTACAATTGCAAGCATATTATTTTTGGTATTTTTAGCTAAGAATAACAAAGGCAAACATGTAATATATTCAAAATATTATGTAACTGAAAACATGTAATTTATCCATAATTAATTATGAATTATAACTCCATAATTTGGCTTTTATTCAAGTATGGCATAATGTCCACTATATAAGTAGCTTTAGCTACTTGGATGGTTTTAGGTAAGGTGTGTGAAGCAAATTCAAGTTACAATATGTTTTTCTTATGTAAGCTTAAATCAAGTTTATGTAAGTCTCAAACTAAGAATGCTTGGAGTTTCTAAGGATTGCTAAGAGCAAAATCATTTGCTAGAATTTTTTCAAGATAATTATATTATTTTTCTTAAAGTTATTTTCTTATTTTCTGCTAAGTTTTCTTATGTCATTTAATACTTTAGATTTCTCTTGATTTAATGATGCTTTAAAATTAACATCTATATCATAGTACTTTTCTTATAGTTGGTCATTTAGTTTAGAAGTATGCATTTATTTATATTCAAAAACTAATTTGATTTAGTATGGACTTGTATTACAAAATATTAATACAATACATTGGGTTATTTCAAGAATGTTTATATGTAAATTTGTCTAGAAAGTTCCAAATAAATAGCATGGTTACTACTATGAGATTATTTTGATTTTCTATTTCTCTTTTATCATGGCTACTAAGGAGTGTTTAGGATTTATAAATTAATAACATGATATTCGTATTTATTTTATAATAGTGGATAAGTTAAAAACTACTTTTCTTTGTAATAGGATAAAGCATTGCTTTATTTATTTTATATTTTTCTTATGTTTCTCTTTTAGCCTTAATATAATGTCGACTACACTACCCTTCTTGTTTTACTTTTGACATCTTACAAATTAATTAAGCAATGTTGTATGTTTTTTCCATTTTATTTTCTTTTAAACAATGCCCTACTAGCCTAGGATAAAGAATGGTTTATGTTTTCTTTTTTTAACTATATGTAATGAAACTACTCTAGAAAGCACCACTTAGCATTATCCTTAAGTACCAAAATCATCAAGCATTCTAAAGAGAACTCAAGATGGACTACACCTTTACATACTTAAGAAGCTATAAGCACAACAAGAGTATAACACACACATGTCATCCATTAATTCAAAGTTTACAAGCATTACAAGAAGAGTTTGATAATCATGTACGCAACTAGACCAATATGACACATATACATAATGTTCATAGAGAGAGCCTACAGTCACATATGAGACAATAATCCTCAATAGAGTTAAGACATGTTCCTATACTATACACACCTAGTTCAAAACCTCTTCTCCATAGAGTAGGGGAATGACCTATGCCTAAGGACAAAGACCAAGTTTCCTATATGTGTTTGTGATGTAGTAGATAAAGAATTAGTACCATGTAGTTCTCCAAAGAAATGATGGTTAAGATAGTATGGAATCTATTAAAATATTCATACTAAATTTGATTTTCATTCCAAAAGGAAAGTAGCCTTTGAACCATGAACAATTCATTTTCTTTACATTCTACTCTTTACATTCTTCTTCACTTGAAAGAAGTAATATCCTCAAAGCTTAAAAGTCTTTACTCATGCACTGTCCAAATGTAGAGTGCAAAGTGGATATCTAGGGTATTGAACAACTCAAATCTTGTCCAATATTTATAAATAAGAGGTTTTAACAACTAGGTTTCTAAACATAAAGCACAAATGTTAAACTCAACTTAATATCTAATTAAGGTTTAGATATGCCCATGCAACCAAGGTTAAGGAAGAAAAGACTTTACATTTTTAATGTAAATGGTACTAACCTTTTTACTTTAGGCAATATCTCACTTGAAATGTGAAGTAGGTTTCTACCCATTGTAGTGATAAAAGTATGTAGACATTTGGAGGCACTCATTTCTCCTCTTTAGAACCTTAGGATATTTTCTTTTCTTTGAGTTTGAAAATGTTATTATGCTCCCTACTCTCTCTCTTATTTTATTTTCTTCTTTATTTTTATTTATTTTATTTTTTAAATAATGCATCCATCAATCATGGAAGTAGTAGCACTAAGCTAGCCACATTCTATTCTCCTTATAAAACTTAAGCATCCTACTTAAATATACTTCTCTTATTAAATCAATCTATCCCAAGATCTTTTTTTAAACAACTTACATGAAAATAGTTAAACATTAAGATATCTATTACATGGATTTAAAAATGCTCATTTATTTTTCACTATCATATATAATAAATTACTTATCATTAGTAATGATCCTTACCAAAATCTTTCATGAAACAAGAATCACTATTTAATATAATGTTTCTAAGTAACCCATTGCATAGATAGAAAATAATGTCATCAAATCTTCGACCATGTAAGATGTGAATACAAGAAAAATATGGAAAACATAGAGATTTATCCACCAAAATTACTATTCTCCCAACAAAGTTATTACATATCCCATAGTTTATCAACTACAAGACATCAAACCAAAGCACATAAATCCTTATCTATTTGAACATTAATAAGATGGTAACCATGTATCATGCTATTTCTTATCAATATAAATCATCATCTATATTCAATATCACTATTTCTCAAATCAAATTAAATTCTTGATAAGGAGAATTTAGAAAAAAAGAATCAAAACCTTAAAACTTTCAAGAAGTTCATAATTACAACACTGCATAGGAATAATGACATGGGGACACTCCCCTCAAACATGATATTTGAAGATAGAATAATTTGAAACACTATTAATTTTCTTATATGGATTATGAGAAGACTCATTAATACATATTTAACAAAGAATCCTTGAATAAAAATTCAAGGTTATTTCATAATACATGAACATGAAATTATCACATTGTACATCAAAGTATGGAGTTCTCAAGGCATTCAAGCTAAAGGCTTCTACAATGTCCGTGGAAATAAGAACAAGAACTACATGTATAGAAGTAACACATTGTAATAAAAAGCATCAATCTAGCACATTACCTTATATTCAATGCATAAAAAAACTACTATCTTAAATTGTCATAAGGATCAATTGGTTGAACGAAATTTGTTTCTCCCACAATTAACCATAATCAAGATGGCTACACAAAACTATCTTTGAACAAAATAGAAATCATTGATGGCATTTATTTGGTAATCCACATGATTTCTTCATAAAACATTTTGAGCTAATACATGTTTGTGTTTGATGTAAGAGCTCAATTGTGATAAGAAAAGAATTTTTTTAAAGTCAAGTAACTCTCAAATCATTTCAACCATGTCATCTCTAAATAGACAATACATGATTATGCTACCACAACCAATCTCATAATTAATTCCTCTATAGGATCAAGCTCAAATTTATTCACTTGTCTTTAGCCATCTTATTTGTCACTTATAACCAATTTTCATGAGTGTATGATTGGATCTTTTGCTTGAACTAAAACCTTGGCTTTAATACCAATTATAATGATACTACCCTAGAGAAGACTACTTGACACCACCCTTGAGTTTTAAAATCATCAAATGTTCTAGAGTAGACACAAGATTAACTATACCTTTATGTACTCAAGAACCTATGAACACAACAAGGGTATAAAACATGCATGTCATCCATTAGTTTAAAGGTTGCGAGTGTTGTAAGGATGTCTTACTAATCATATAAGCGATCAAATCAACATGATGCATATAAAAAATATCCATAATGAGCATTAGCAATCACATAAGAGATAATGATCCAAAATAATGCCAAGGTATGTTCCTATATTACACACATCTAGCCCTAAATCCCTTCTCTGTAGAGTAAGGATGGGACCCATACCAAAGGCCAAATCCTAGGCTACCTAGATATCCTTGTGACATAGTATACAATGAATTAGGGCCATGTAGTTCTCCAAAAGACTGATGGTTAAGATAGCATGGAATCCAAAAGAATATTCATACTCTTTCTAGCCTTCATTCGAAAAGGAAAGTAGTCTTTAGATCACTAACAAGGCATATTCTCTACAATATATCTCAAGACATATAGCTAATATGATACATTAGAAAAATTATAGAGGTATATAGTAATGCCTTAATTGTAACTCAAGCTAGCAATCTCTTGTCTAATAAGACATAGTGTAACAACTAATTGTCCCAATCTTAGGTTAGAAGGATATTATACAAAAATACAAGGTAAAAATTAATAAAAATTGAAGAATGCTAAAATAATTTATGTAACACACTATATTTTTTGGTTCCTTAAACTTGTGCTATTTACATAGATTTTGAGTATTGAATAAGTATTATCTGTATGAATGCACTTTGATGAGGTAGCTATCAGATGAGATTCTAACCATTTATGTACTTTTGCTATGTGCATTAACTTGGTTGAATGAGCTAATAGGTACCATAAATGTTGACAAGGATTTGAGGCTACTTCAACAAGTGTATGGTGTACATTATAATTACTTGTTACTAATCATTATTGTATTTTAGTATGGTTGCTAGTGTGCTTAAGCTGAGAAAATATATTTCATCCTTTGTTGATTGTAATAGAGCTAGTAATTTTGTAAGTTATAGGTTAGGATTTTAGAAATATACACATATTTATTATGTGGACTAACTTTAGTTAATATGTTTTATTATTGTGCGTGCTTCTTAGCTTATATTTCTATTACTTTAAAGGTGTGTGTAAAAAGGGTAGATGTTATTAATATGTTTTCGTAAGCTTTCTTGGATTATTAGTTATTATAATGGATGCTTATACATCAAAGATAGATGTACTAGTTCAAAATATGCTATGATAGAAGTTGTGCATATGGATTTAGTAATGTTGTAAATAAATATTTTATTAATACTTAAACTAGCATAGTTAGTTGGGTAACATTGTTAGAAAAATATTATTTATTTATGTAATATATTGACTACATGTTTTGCTTATGGATAGTTTACCTATTTAGCATTTAGAAAAAATAAGTTTGATGGGATTTATTAGAAGTTGATTATAGAAGGCATTAATAGAAGTATTATGTAGAAGTTAGCAAGTTTATTAAAAGGTTTCTACAAGAGGATATTTCATTTTTATTATAATTTAAACTTTACCTTCTATGTTTTATATTTTATTACTATCTACCAAAGCTATGTAAGTTGAGTAAGGTATGAAATTGCTTTTCTTGGATTCTTTTCTGAAATATTACTAGGATTAGTTCTTCTTAATTCAAGAAAATTTTTATATCATTAACCCCACTCTTCAACCAAGCAAGGTATAATAGGCATCCACTTGCATGGACATGGAAACTCTACTACTTTGGGAGCTCATAGTGATACAATTATGCTCATGAGATTATGATGCTTATGGTTGTGCATGTTTACATAAGGACGTGATCATCTAATAACTGTGTTTGTATTTCACTTCTTTAACTCAATGCATCAATTTGATAAATAAGAGTTTTTAATATTTTTTCATGTATCTTCTAATTTAGTAAGTTTTTGTATTTTGACATGCTTGGATTTTGTGTTATTACCTTTTTATGTATATTGAATTCTAAGGAATCGGTCTTACTTTGCACATGTAGAATCGTTTGACCTTTGTGATTAATTTTTTGGTACTTTTCTTGTAATTTTTATTGTCTTGTCAATTTTAGGATAAGAGGGTCTTGTAATAGTTCAATACATCAACTATTTGGGGCTTGGGTATTATAAATTTAATTCATATCATTATATCATTATATTCTTCTTACTCTAGATCTATTTAACTTTTGATCTTTTTTGTAAATTTTGATTCATTATCACTTCATGGGCTTTCCTCAATTTTCACCTAAGGGTTAGACCTATTATCATATTATTATCCTATTGGTCATTCTTCTCTCAATTTGAAGGTTGATTTATGGTCTCTAAGTTATGGCTATGGCATTTCCAATGTCGCTTCTCGATTGTTAATTATCTTGAAGTTACTTTTTGTTATTTTCTTATGTTTTTTAGGTTCTCTATCATAACCACAAGTCTTGGTAAGACTATTGACATTGACCATGAATCATGATCTTCTACTATCAGTTGTGAAGGAGTTTTGATCAATTATTTTCTCTTTCCTTGCTACTTTGGTCTCTTTTTTGGAAAACCTGCTATCCTACTAGTCATGGTGAAGTTATTGTAGGATCATGATCTCCCACCATTATTTGTCCTAAGATTATGATAAGATCATGATCTCACACTATGATTCATAATGAAGTCATGATCCAGTTATGCTTTTCCACCATGATTCATGGTGAGTTTATGATTAAGCTTTTGATTCATTCATGTTGTTTTGAGCCATTCAAATGATTTATTGTCAATCATGGGTTGTGGCCAATTCATGGTCTATTCACTATAGATCATGGTATAGTCATGATCAAGTATTTTACTTAAGTTTCTATTTGTGTTTTTATGAGTAAATCAAAAGTCATGATTAGGTCATTGTAGGTAACAAAAAATCATAGTGAGGTCATGGTTTTTGAATTTTTTGGCATTTCTACATTGGTCTTTTCACTAGAGTTCAGTTTGATACAATTTGATATCTTTAAATATCACTTTGTACTATTTTGTTTACTTGAAACACGTTGGAATGTTGCATTTAACCTTAGACTCAATCATTTGGTTTTGAATGGATTTTCTAATCATTTGATCTTGTTGACACATTTGTAAGCTCCTCCACCATCAATGTTTAGTTTATGAATGTTTAGATGATTGTATATTTATTATTTGATATTTGCTAATATCGAGTTATGTGCCTAGTTAAAGATGGATTCCCTAGAGATGTTTGGTATTTGTCCTCTACCAGGATGAATTAGTGTGGCTCTTTTTATAGTCCCCATCATGTAGTAGAGGGCTATCCTAAGCTCATTGGTTCTAGTTTAATGTCTCTAGAATTTTAAAGATGAGTCTTAGATAGTGCCTCTAACACTGGTAGTTTGGAATGTAAGATGTGATTCATGGAAGGAACCTCTCATTTAGTTTGAGACTAATAATAAATCCATATGTATGGTATTTTGGAATTTGGACATTTGGTTTAGAAAGTACTGATGGAAACAATTTACATATATGTTACTATGTGTGATGCATGTTAGCCTTCTATGTGTGTAGGTTGATGGGTGAAAGGGAAAGATTATGCTTTATTAAATGGTGATGTATGACCTCATACTTATTAGGCATTTTTTGCTCATTATATCAATTTATTAATTAAATTATGTTTGGTTGTATGCATATGGTTGTCTTTATATGTTTGCTAGTAATGTGTAAGTTTTGGGCATCTGTGTGGGCATGCTCTTCTAACTTATCATTCAAGTTGTAGTACGCCTTGCTCTTGCTCTCATCCATGGTTCTTATCCTCAGTTGACTAAAAAGGTGTTAAGAATTCTTACTTTGTGTATATTGATTCTTTCTTTTCTTAATAGGTTGTGAGATTCTAAGAGGAGGTGTGACTTGGATGTAGCTACTATATTTTTGGATTATAATATAACTACATCTATTCTTTGTTATAACTCTACTATCTCTAATTATTGATGTTAATAGATAATTTGTAACTACATCTATTATTTGTTGAAAGATAATTTGTATCCTCATTTATTCTTTTAATTACTATAGTTGTAAACACTATACATTCTTATCATATTTCACTTCATTGAATTCATGATTCACCTTGCGCTTTATATATTTGGATTAATTATACTTTGAAGATTGATTTTTTTCATTTACTTTCTTTTCTTATCATCTCATCAAGTTTCTAATTCATAATCTCATATTATCATTACTTATGGCTTTGCATCCTCATTACACATTGATATTTAATAACATTGAATATCATTCCATTGTTATCTTCTCCTTATGTCATGTTGACTTGCCTTTGCAATTGAATTTCATCACCATGATTCAGTCACACATAATGTCTTCTCTTATAAGGCTAGGTGAGAGGGTGTTATAATTTAGAGAAAAAGTAATAGGAATTCATAAAACAAGCATAGAGTGCCATAAAAATATTACAAATTAAATTAAAATTTAAGTATTGCAAAGCCAATAGTCCCTTGCATACAAAACCTAACATGTTTATTAAGCAATGATAGTTTGATGTCCTAATACCCAAGCCAAAAAATTCACATAGCTAAAATACATATATAGCATAATTAAACATGATAAATATCCAAATAACATTGAGGCATTTGGCTACTAACATTCACAAAGCATAATAAAATATCCAAATCCACATTATTAACAAATTATCAAACTTAAATCAATAAAAAGTAAAGTTAGATCTACAACAAAGAGTGGTAAATACAAAATCCACAAAACCAAGGAAAGTATATTATAATGTATAGAGGACCAACTAAACATTACACCTTAGAAAAAATACATCAAACTATCCAACTTTACAAAACCTAAAACACATCTAAACATCTAGAATTGTAATTAAGCATTAGCTTCTCCATCTAATCTTCATCAAAAATATTTGTTCCACTTGATATACAAAAATAAGGGGAAAGTTAGTTTATAGATCAAGTAGGAAAAATAAATCATAAGTACTTCCTTAAGAGTTTTAAAATCAAGCTTCAAGTAGCTTGATAACCATGCACAATGGTTGCTACATTTGAAGAGTTAGTATTAAACAACCAAACATCAAGTAAAAAAGAATAACCAAATATAATTAAAATGAATTCCATCACCACCCAACTCTAAATTTATGGAAGCATAGCACCAAACTCTTAGTGTTCGAATGTGATAGTTAAGATGTGTACTATTTGTATACCAAAATATCTATCCAAATCCAAACTAAATAAAATGAGCCTACAAAACTTATTAATTGTTTCTTAAATTTGTTATTAAGGCTATCAAATCATTTTAGTTTTTATTATCACTTATGATCAAGAAGCCCATAGTCTCCTATTTTGATCCATCCATACAACATTAGTTAAAGGCCAACATGACATAGATTTCACTATTGTAAATAGCAAAGATTTCCCTAACACTTTAGGATTTCTTTAAAACCAACCAACCACTCCCTTTATGCTACCTCCACCAAATCAAACAAATGTAGTTAAGTTGATAAGTAAATTACTAATTTTCTCAACTTAAACAGAAAATGCTAACAAATAAAAAATTATTAATCAAAGTCTAAACTGATGTAGAAATGTACCAAATGAATATCAAATTATCCAAATGTTAAGAAGCCCTAAGTCTCATATAATATCAAATAGTTGATGAGTCATAAGTCTCATATGTTGTTAAGCACTTCATGCTAAATCTTAATGGCTCTTATTTGAGACTTGTCCTTCTTTCTTCTTTCCAAAAATAAGTCAAAGCTACATTTTAAGCATTGAAACTCTACATGCATCAAAATAATGGTTGAAGTGGAAATTCTCTTCATTGTTCCCTAGTTCAACATTTTGTGCACTACACATGAAAAATTGTGACCTACACCACAACCCCTAATATAGGTTGTAATGAAAGCCAAAAGGTACCTCAAACTTTGCACCATTATGACAGAAATAATTAACTTCTACATGTTAGTCATTAGGGGCAGAATCAAATTCAAAAAAGTTTAAAACAATATTTAAACCCTAGTGAATTAACCTAGAAATTCAAAAAAATTAAATAGAATCTACTTAGGTCAAAAATAAATAAAATTCATAACTAAGCATTGTTAGAATAACAAAAACATAAGTCCAAATCCAAATAGCAAACTTATTCATAACAAAATTAAATTCTCCAAGTGCATATAAATCCAAACCAGATAGTGTATCAACCAACAAATCAAAAACCTAAAAGATGAACATTATAATAGATTTTTCTACTTGATTGATAGTGCTACTAAGAAAAACCTTGAATGGCTAAAATCTCTTAAATAGCCTTCAAACTCTAATTAGATGCAAATTTTAATGATGATATCCAAATATAGTCTAAAAAAAAATTCTAAAAAGGAAAGCACTTATGTAGATTTAAAGTTGTAGAGTCTTAGCTCTAGCTCCTATTCTATTTAGCAATTTTTTCCTCTCTATCTTTATCTCCTAGATGTTAGCAAATCAAATGGATGATTTCTAATAGAAGGATTGTTAAGTATTTATAGTCACAAGAACATGTGAGGGTTTGACAAATAGTTAAATTTAATGGGAAAACTAAACTAAAAAGAAAATATAATTAACCTAAATTTCTAAAAACTAAAAATAAAATAATATTTCTAAAAGAGTCTATACCCTAATGTTGGCCTACAAGGATACCTTAGGTACTCTCTAATAGCTATATCATCTTCAAAAGCTTATCAAAGAGTTAAAATCTTAACTTAACTAACTAGGATACTATCCCATACTACCTTAAGAAAAATAAAATATAAAATAAATAATAATTAATTTATTAATTTTTAACCTATTACAAAAGCATACCTAACAAATCACATATCATACCTGATGAGCGGTGAGGTATCCTTACGCCCAACCATACAAATCACAAACATTCACACATGATCCGGTCGAATTCCATGGATGGGACTAGTTGTGGCATCTAGATCATTATGCCTTGATTAGAGTTTGTTGTCTTCCCACTTGGACTAGTGGTAGCTTTGTCATGTATGGTTTAGTCCAAAGTGAGGCATATGATGTTGTCTAACTCTATGCTGCCCCTAATGACAATAAAGAGATTAATTACTTAAGCTACTAAATAATGGAAAGTAAAACCTAACTAGCCTACATGCAATGGGTGTCTGCTCTTAGTCATCTGTACATGCCTTGGACTTTGTGAGACAACTTTTGGGATTGCCAAGCATATGTCACTCGGTGTGCCAAATGATACACTCCTAGATTACCAAGTACTTACACTTAAGCACTTGTGATTAAGGCGTATGCATTCTGCTTAATGATAGGAATAGTAAATAGCAATAAATGGAATGTTAACTAAAGTAAATAGTAAATAATTAAACAATTAAATGATTAAAGCAATAATAAATCTAAGTGGATGCTACAATGATGGGAGTAATCTTGATCTCTATTTCGAGTCATGTAATGTGTCAAAGTATGTCACACTTGAATAAAAGTGCCATACGATTATAAGCATCACACTGCAGGCATGCACTAGGAAATAACAAGACTAAAGAATAATCTATGAAGAAGCTAACTAAAAATTGAAACTAAAACTATTTTTTCTATATCTCAACTGTGCACCCAAGTGTTGTACTTATAGGCTAACATGGAGGAGATGATATTGAATATCCAACATCACTTCCTGGGCTCCGATATTGGGTATTCAATATTAGGGCTTCAATATCGAATATTTGATATCGAGGCTAATAGATTCATGAATCATCATACCCTCATGATTGAATGAAAACTCGTCCTTGAGTCAAACAAAATGAGGAACAAGTTCTTTACAAAATGTTGGGAAGGTATGAAATTATTAACTGACTTAAATAATAAATAAAACAATTGACTCTTTCATGTCGTAGTGGTGATTTACAAAAATGTAGACACAATATTACAAGACAAAAACTAGGAAGCTCATGTAGTGCTCAAAGGCAGTGGCTCCTCCATTGGTTGCTTTCCTTTGTCACCAAGCTTGTGAAATTTGTAGTGATCAAGCAATGCTTGCAACTTCTTCTCTTCTGTTCATGGGTCATGTACCATCTAGGTTGCTAAACTGATGTGTGTTGGTGTTGGTACATCCCAAGGACATGGTAGTTGTAGAAACATCTTGTTAGTTTTCACATACCAGGTTGCAAACTACCATCATTCTTCTTCAAGGCCCTAACTTTGTCTCTAAATTCTTGATAATCTATTAATCTCCTAGCTAGGTATGAGGTGACATCTTTCTACCCATGGTAGTTGGCTTTAACCACCTTCTATTTTGAGTTTTCTATATGAAGCTTTTGTAAAGCGTATTTTCTATTCGCAAACTCTTTCTCATATAATGCATAAGTGGTTGCTACTTGTTTCTCTAGCTCATTCCAAGGCCAACCTACTATTAACATGGCAAGGTTGGCATATTTGAGGTTAGCCAACACCATGTATTCCTTTAAATCTTCAATTTGTAGGTCTTTATTCTTTACTTCCACCTAGTGGACCAAGGCATAGTTATCTAGAATTGGCTACCACTTAGGATTTTGTGCCGATAAGGACCTAATGCAGGTTTTAGCCATTTGGATTTCCTTTTCATTTATTTTATTATACATGCCTACCTAGTCACAGAAGTGTTCCTTCAATTTTTCATGCTTCTTGGCCTCATTCTACCATGCACTAATTTCTATTGCAGACTTTTGTCGAATAGTGTGGACCTCCTTCATTGAGAGGATTCTATTTTCTGTAGTCAATTTATTGATGTCTTGGTTGACCCTCACTAGTTGTTCTCTTAACTAATGGACACTCTCCTCACAATATTCTTTTTCTTTTCAATTGTTGTCAACCTTGAATTTTTGGTGGTGAGCTACTTATTTTTCTCTTGCGTAGTAGTCAATGCCTTTTTATAAGCGTGGGATTATGCATAAGCAATAGAGGCATTCTAGGCTACTTTCTCCTTTTCTTGTTCTATAGCTATGCTCTTCTTAGTCAACTTGGCCAATTGCTCTATCCTAAATTATTCTAGCTAGTCAAGCACAATAAAATGAATAGGGTCCCATCATTTAGCTCATAGGACAGCTAGCTCTTGTTGTAACCATTGCACTTCCACTTCTGCATGCTTCACCCTAACTTTAGTAATGATCAATTTTCCTTTAGTGGTGATGAGGTCTAATTGAGCTACAGTGAAATCATTGGGGATGTCAAACAAAGTAGTCATCACTTGCTTGGTCTACAGCAATCGATCCAAAACATCCTCATGCACTGCAGGAGTCATTGAAGTCCCAACTAGCATTTGCACATCTCTAGTCCCAGTAAGATCTATTGGGGGCACAACAGGCACATTGAATGATTCTATTATGTGATTCGTAATCACTTTTGCTGCACTTGTTGCATCCTGATTCTGCATTATCATAACTGTGGCACCTTCTGCTACTTCAAGCATCACTTAGAAGGATGTAGCATTTCCAAAGATTTTCCTAGACCATTGGGATCCTCCTTTTGATTGTATCAAGATCTCTTCCCTTGTTGGATCAGTTGAAATGGTGGGCTGTATGACATCATTGATTACTTTGAAGATATTGGATTCATCTCTGTTTTCCCAATTGATAGCTTCAGCAATTTTCTATAAATGGCTCATTGAGGGCGTATAATCTTGTGGTGAAGATGGTGGAGCTTGTATTTTTGGCACTATTTAGGCTCACATTGTACTTCTTCTTCAGGATCTGCTTCCTTCTCCAATTCTTGTTCTTCACCAAGGTTTTTCCTTGGTGCAATAGGTTTGAGTAACTCTACAAAGTAAGCATTCTGAGCTTTTTTGGGGATATCATTTGTGTGCCCCCATGATTCCGGCATGCTTGCATAGCCTCCTTATTAGGTAAGGAAATGGAAGTGTTGGCTTGCCTACCTTTTTGTCCTCAAACTACCTTTAAATCTCTATGAAATAGAATTGAGGAAGGTTGGTCACATATTTGCCCATTAAAATGGCACTTCCCCTAGCTGCAAATGTTGAAACCCTATTAAGCCCTTTGATTGGGAAGAGATGATATGTATTGATCTTGAAATATGTCATCTCCTTCAGAGTTAGTTCATTATATGTTTTATCTTCTTTGCTGTATGCCCATATCAACCATTATTTTCTGGTATCAAGATCAGATCTAGTGGACAGATGGGCTACCTTAGCCCCTTCATTTGGTAGATTTAGAGCTTGGGTGATTGCTTTAACCAAGAAGTCAACATTGACTTCACAAATGCTAACTGTGATGCCTTCTTCCTTGTTATGCTAGAATTGGTATGTTTCTCCAAGGTACCACTTGCCTTGTCTAAAAGAATAGGCCACAAAGGTGATGCCTAAAGTTGTGTTTGAATTGCTTCTAGAGAAAGCTCCACAAATGGCCCAAAGTTCATTTCCAAAATGATTTTGGTTAATGTGGACTTTGCTTGGATGGCTACAAGACAATTAGGGGGCAACATGAGATGTTGTCCCTACACAAGAGCTGATGGTTTTGCAACCTCTCTTTGGATTGACTATATAGTAGTAGGAGCCTCTTGATGAATGCTAAATGATTGGGCCTCCTACTCCTCATGCTCTACATGTTTGTCTTGTTAGCCTTGGCCACCTCATGGGTGCTTGGTTGCTTGCTACAAGGGTTCTCCTTGTCCACCCCATTTTGGGACCATTTGCAATCAAGCAAAGATCAGGTGTTACTAAGGTGTTGATAGTTACCCTTAATAGATGTACACCATACTCCTGACATTAATTCATTAAGTTCTTAGTTCATATAATTACAAACTTAGAAAATTTTCTAAGAAAAATTCCCAAAGAGTATTTATCTTCTTTTACAACCCTTCGCAATTGGTGGCTTTTTTCCTTATGTGTCGCTTATTATAATGGTTATGGTTCCTTGGGTGGAAAGATTAAGGTTTCTGGCATTACCACAATTGATTTTTTAGCATAACACTTATGGTTTGTAACCCTCTTACCCTTATGATATCTTTCGGGTGATAGCGAATTTCAAAAAATTGGCTTAAGTTTCACACACAAGTACCCCCCATGACTAACTTGAATACTTTGGGTTTACATAGGTTTAGGCGACATAGAAATCAATGTGGTAGAGAGCAAAATATTGTGAGTTGTAGGTAGTTGCATAGAGCTTTAGGTCGTGAGAGAAATTTGAACAATTCCCCTCATAGAAAATGATGAAAATGACGTTTGGGCATCATGGGGGTCATGTATATAGGTTTTGTGTGACTCTATATTAGGTACCCGATATTGGATATCCGACGTTGCATCCCACCTGATATTGGGTACTTGATATCAGGGTCCATGAATATGCATTAAATGGAACAACTAAGCATGGAAATTAAAGCTCTGTGATTGTTTGGAAGGTTTGAGGTTAAGTCCATGGATCTAGGATAAGTGAAAAATCAGTTTGAGGCACCAGAAGTGTTGGAAGGTGGAGTCATCGATGTAAAAAGCTTTAGAAGAAGTAAGAAAAAGGGAATTGAAGTTGAGATCATGGATGGATCAAGTACAGATTAAGGGAAAATAAAAAATTAATTAAAATTAATCAATTAAGGGCATGGAAGGTGAAGAATGATGTGGTTGTGTCACAAGTTACAAAAACTACACAAGTGAGTCCCCCCCAAAGCAGGCTCAAGCCTATGATGCCCTTGTATAGCCACACTTAAAAATGTCCATAGGCACTAAAGGGGTTGAATGCAATGCATACTTGTGAAACAAAACACACATGTTAAAACCACCAATTTGAGATAATGACTTTATGTTACACAAAACCACAAGTTAGGATCACACAGACAACAAGATGAGATGGATTGTAGAAAGGATTGCAGAAATTGGGACATGAGGTGCCTAGCCTTGGCCATAATGAATCCTTGTGTGTTATTAATGGTTAAATAATCATGAGTCCTTTCCAAGATTGAAACCAAGTCCTAATCACATTGTAGTGACGTCACATTGTTTCATCACATTGGCGAACAGCCATAAGACTATCATAGTTGCAAGGAGTAACATCACTTGGCATTTTGTCCAAGGGAGGAGCTTTTTGCTTTTCTTTTTCTTCTTTTTTTGTGGAAGTTCTAAGAAGCTGCTAACCTTTAGGCATGGGTACATGTCTTTCCACTAGGACTTGTAGAATTTATTCAGTGCCTTTTTATGGTACTCTTACTCCCATTTTTCATTAGATCTACAAGGATATAATTACAACCTTAGCAACATGATTGAACATAAAAAAGTAGCCAAAGAGAATTCACAAATCCCCTTGATGTCACACCTCTTACATTCCACCTTGGTTCTTCACTCTTTAGTCTAGAAATAACGATTATGAATTTATTGTTAGTCTCATGGTGAAAAGGAATGTCATTACGACGAGAGCAAGAACCTCTTATTAATGGAATGAGTGGATGGATGATGTGGTCTCAATGTCTAATCAATCAATCCCTTGTGACTTAACAACATAAAGAAAACCTCATCTTAATGGGCTAGATGATTGTTTTATTCACAATCGAGATTACATAACAAAGAAAATGAAAACAACAAATAGAAAAAATTTGAAGAAATAGAAAAAATTGTATCAAGAAATAGGAAAATGAAAAAAAATTGTAAAACAAAAAGATGAAAAAAACTTAAGAGTCCTAAAGATTAGAATTGGGGGTTATCCCCATGGCTAAACACTTGGTCATGATAAGGATTAATAAGCGGATAGATAGGATTCATGCATGTATAAAACATTGGTAATCATTCCTTCCCTAGCCACTGGGTGTCTTTTAATGTTGTGGTGGCTAGGTAGACAAATCGTTGGTCACACACTTGATTGTTAAATGTCTAGTGGATTAGGAGGTGAGATGTGTTATCATGATAGATGTCTAACCCATGAGTGCATCCTTGATCATAATATGGTATGCATGGATTTGTTGGTCTCCCCACGCTTGTAGATTCATTGCTTGGGTTTGGAATTGGAATAATGATGGATGGTGGCCCTTGTGTGGGATCAAAGGATGTTGGTTGTGAAAAGGAAGGTGGTGTAATAGATTGGCATTATGTTGGCTTAGATGCTATGGTGGGTCCATGCATGGTTTGCTTTGGCTTACGGCCTTTCCTCTAGAAGGGATGTTTCCTACATTGCGGTTGAGACCCATTGGTAGTAGCATGTCTATGCACATTCGTAGCATAAGTGGCATTTGTTCATTGATATTGTGATTTCAAACCTTCCTGTGTTGCTGGTTGTGGCATGTAATAAGGTGAAGTAGGAGAATATCGAGGATAGGATGAATGGTAAGAGGCACGAGGTGATGATACCTTAGGAGATGTCATGGGTTGATGGTACTTGGGAGAGTGGTAGTAGCAATTTGAAGTAGAGGATGTAGAACTAGTTGGAGAAATAGGGTGTTGAACATAATATCCATGTAGTTTTAGTAGATAGGAAGGATAGGGTTGATTTGGTGGTGGCTTCCCCCATGACTACGGTTGTTGCCATTACGGTTGATGATAGTGTTGATGTTGGTAATAAGTCTCCCTAGGATGGTATGATTGGTTGTGGGACTATCTATAATTACCTTGTGGGAGAGGAAATCTCCTAGTCATGTGCTTTTGCACAAACTTTGGATTTAAGGCACCTACCCAATACTCCTGTAGATGCAACAAGACTCGACAATGGCCCTTTAGATGGTCATATATGAAGATGTCACATCCATTATCTTCATCTATGGTTGAGTCTATAGCCTCACTTCCTTTATGTATTTTTCCCATTTGTTGAAAAGTATTCCTCACTATTTCTTGGTTTTGTATCCTTTGTTTATCGTGATCACCTAGTTTGTTTTGCATGATCCTCTCCTCAACCGTTGCAACGAGAGTTGTAACATTTTCATATATCGATTTGGACATCCTATTAAACTTTGCTTCAAGTTCATTAATAGACTTTTGTATTGGAAAGGTTTGTTGTGAAATCACTTTATCAAGAGTGGTTTCTTTATCCTTACAATAGGTATGAACCTCCTTCTATTGAAGACTTGGGTCCCATTGATATTTCTAACATTCTTCCATTTACATATCTCCCCTTCTTTTGTTGCCACACACTTGATTAGCTCTCAGATCTGATGGGTTTGTAGCTTGTATAATTGACCTAGGGCATACATGCCAAGGGTTTCCCTCATTTCATTATGAAGTCCATCTATGATGTGGAAGAGTTTTCTTTCCTTAGAGAAACCATGGCCTGGGCATCTATTCAGTAGGGAATAATATCTATCTAAGGCCTTGTTCAAGGGTTCATGTTGTTCTTGCTTCCATCTTTGGATTTGTCTCCTCAAATTAGACACCCTCGCATAGGTTTGGTATTTCTTGTTGAAGAGTTCCAACATTTTGGACCATTGTTGGATTGAATTTGGCTTTAACAATTGATACCAATCTTTGGATCTATTAATTAGTGTCCTAGGAAAGAGCTTAAGCTTTTGCCACCCACTTTCAATGTTGTGAAAACACAGGCATCATGGAAGGCTTGTAAATGATGTTATGGACCTGAATCATAGCCTCCTGCAAATTGAGGAATATTATTCATATCAAGCTTGGGTAGGTGACTTTCTTTGCGATGCCTGTGAGATATCTTAATTACCTTTGTGATTTGCATTAGGCTTTGGGTGGCCAAAAAGGGCTCATCGTCATCAGATAGGTTGTGATAAAAATTTATATTTGGTTGATTGTGATGATTTTTTCTATGTTCATGTTAATGACTATGAGTGTTCCTGCGAGTTTGATTTTTATTTCTATTCTGACCCTTTAATGGAGCCTTATCTTCATATCTACATTCGTCTTCGTCAGAACTAAACATTGAAAGGGAAAAGGAAGATGAGAAACTAGAGGGACTGTCATGGCTTCTATGGTGTTTCCTAGGGTCCCTTAATTTATTATTATTTTGATTTCAAGAAGGTCTTAGGCCTTGAGGCCTCCCCTAGTTCAAGAATTATGTCATCTCCTCCAAGATTGCTTGTCCTAGGTGAATGGAGTCTTTAAGTGTCATTAGGGTGGCCATGAACATAAGAAACCCCTACATAAGGTTGATGTCTCCAATTTTCTTCATTGTATATCTCGTTAGTTCTCCAATGAATGTTTTCGTTATACAGTACATTATTGCTTCCTTGTGGAAGAGACATTGTTGTTGATTTATCATGTGTGTGATTTAATATTTTCTAAAAGATATATTCTTAATACCTTTACAACGATCATGTATAATATAACTAATCTAGGTAACTAGCACCATCCCTAGCAATGGCGCAAATGATGAGCGGTGACGTATCGCTATGCCCAACCATATGAATCACAAGCGTTCATGCATGATCTAGTGGAATTCCATGGATGGGACTAGTTGTGGCATCTAGATCATTATGCCTTGATCGTAGTTCATTGTCTTCCCACTTGGACAAGTGGTAGCATTGTCATGTATGGTTTAGTCCAAAGTGAGGCATATGATGTTGTCTAACTCTACGTTGCTCCTAATGACAATAAAGAGATTAATTAATTAAGCTACTAAACAATGGAAAGTAAAATCTAACTAGCCTACATGTGATGGGTGTCCACTCTTAATCATCCATACATGGCTTGGGCTTCATGAGACTACTTCTGGGATTGCCAAGCATATGTCACTAGATGTGCCAAATGATACACTCATGGATTACCAAGTACTTACACTTAAGTGCTCGTGATTAAGGCATACACATTCCACTTAATGATAGGAATAGTAAATAGTAATAAATGGAACGTTAACTAAAGCAAATAGTAAATAATTAAAAAATTAAAAAACTAAATAATTAAAGCAATAATAAATCTAAGTGAATGTTGTAATGATGGGAGTAATCTCAATCTTTATTTTGAGTCATGTAATGTGTCCAAGTATGTCACACTCGAATAAAAGTGTGATATGATTACAAGGATCACACTGCGGGCATGCACTGGGAAATAATAGGACTAAAGAACAATCTATGAGGAAGCTAACTGAAAACTAAAACTAAAACTATTCTCTCTATATCTCAACCATGCACCCAAGTGTTATATTTATAGGCTAGCACAGAGGAGACAATATTGGATATCCGACATCACTTCTTAGGCTCCAATATTTGGTATCCAATATCGGGGCTAATAGATTCATGACTCATTAATACCATATACCCAATGTTGAATCCTATGTGCTAATGACCTATCTGATACTTAAGAACGACTTATTCAAAACTCCAACAAAGGGGTAAGTACCTGTATGCTTAAAATAAATTAAATTAAAATACCAAAATATGCATATAAATATAATTATACAATACATAGCTGAATTATGTATTAAGCCCAAACATACACATCAAAACCAAGCATCTTCAAAACATAGGATGTGAGCATAAAGTAAGGGATAAATAAACAAACCATCAAAGGTTCAAATCAAATACATACAAACTAGGAATGGGTATTTAGAATAAGGGCATTACACATAGGATAGAGGTTGTTGCATTAACCTTAATCTCACATTAAATTTCTTACTTTAGGGTTAGAATACAATAGCCTTAATTAGGTTACAAATTACACCCTAAGTGCTTTTACAAAGCAACTAGCTAGAGATATTTGTCTCTACTTATAATTCTAGCTTGATTAAGAGAAACATATGTTTGGATTTACTATAGCTTATATTGTTTTTTTTTTCTTTTTTCCTTTTTTGTGCCTTTCTTATTGCTCTTCTCTTCTCTTTTATGAAGTAACTTTTATTTAATTTTTTCTTAGCCTTACTTGGCTCTTTTTATTTTATCTTTTATCTTTTTTTTTGGCATGGTGATTTAAAAAAATTCCATAAAAAATTCTAAAACTAATCTAGTAGATCCAAGGGATCTTACTAGATGTAAGTAAAAATCTCAGTTTTAGTTTCATATACACTACCTATTTTGTGATGACAAGAAGTATTTTCCTCATTGCATAAAGTCAATAATAACTTTTAATGATTTATATATGAACTAAAATTGACACTAAAGTTTTATTACGTTCGTAGTCCCTCTAGATCTATTGGATAGAAAAAAATACATGTTATGAATTTTGAAAATTTTCATGTCCCCATTCCCAAATGATGCTACTGCTTAACGAAGATGGTGTCTCTTCATAACAAGTGATTATTATTATCATAATAAGATTTGAATGGGTAATTGTAATTGAAAGCTAAAAGGGTGCATTGTAATAATGGTCATGTCTCTCGAGGTAACCTTTGGGGGTTTAACCTAAGGCATTTATACCTGGGCTTAGTGGTCATGCTAGCATGGAGTGGTGGAGCTAGTATAGGAAAGTTAAAGGAATTAGGTGAAACAGGATAGAAAATGGACTAGCCATCCCTTTCGGCCAATAATAGGCCTAACCATGGTGGCAGTGCTGCATGGCCTCTAAGGGATAGATGTCAAAGGAAGAAAACCCTAAAGAACACTCTTAGAGCATGATCTAGAGACTCCATTCCTTATTAATAAAGTATTCTTTTCTTTCTCTTTCTACACTTTTCTTGTTATTTCCTTTATGCATAATGTTGAATGTTACATATATTTGATGTTTGGTATATTTTCTTGTTACGTATAATGTCTAATATAATGTATATTTGATGTTTGTGATGACATTCGAGAATGGGATGTCACAAAAACAATATTAAGAAAATTACCAAGTGTTCTTAGTAACATTTGGAATAAATCAACCAAATTTAAAACTACAATATCCCATCTATGTCTAATATGCTCTAATGTAGAATATTGTAGAAAAATGTGGTATTTATCTTCAATACTATTTGTATTGCAAAATCAACATATTCATTCTTCATAAGGAATTTTAAGTCATCTACTTGTTTCAACTCTTAGCTAATGAGATCTCATTTGTGCTTTGGTGATTGTACATTGTAAATGATAAAGAATAAATAATTTTCCTTTGAATTAAGACCTCCCTTGATACTATTCAACTAAAAATACTTTTTCCTTCTACATTTTCCTAGATTTTTTAAAATATTGCTTGTTTTCCCAAATTGCGAACTTAGTTTAGATCAAAATAGAGAAGGCACTCTTCAATATTCCATTTATTAAGCTAGAGAACTCCTTCATGAAGTCATCCTTTATCAAGGGTTTCTATCATCACTATTTTTAGAATATTTATGTAATGAAGATGTAAAAAGATTATGACTATAGGTTATAAATTGGCAAATAGCTCCAACCTCTAAGGACATCATCTCTATTTCAAGAAGCATAATATTGTATTGTGTCTATTTCCTCACTTTAAATTTATCAAGTTGAAAAAACTTATAAATTTCTTCTATATATTTCCAATATTTATTTGATAGAGTAGGCCCCATACAATACACCCATAAAGAATTGTAGATTGAACAATAATGTAATAAAGTTGTGTTTGAAAATCCCAAGCTAGAATAGATCCTTTTTTATATGTGCTTTTTAAAGCAAATAAGGCTTTCATATCACTTATAACTTTTAAGTATTTGTCGTATCTCATAAATTCAATAGCTTATTCAAAATATATCTAGGTGTATGAATTACAACATTGATGAGCGGTGAGGTACCCCTACGCTCAACCATACCAATACGAGTGTGTACACGCGATTCGATCGAACTCTGCAGACAAACTACTTGTGGCATCTAGATAGTTACATGTTGATTGCAGTTCACTGTCTTCCCACCTAAACTAGTAATTGCTTTGTCACGTATGGTTTAGTTTAGTATGAGGTGTATGATATGATTTCTAATACTATGCTTACTCTTAAAGACAATGAGAAATAACTTAAGTAAACTGATAAATAATGGAAAATAGAATCTAAGATAGCCTAAGTGTGATGAGCATCCATCCTTAATCATCTGTACACATCTTGGACTTTGTGTACTACGTCTAGGATTACCAAGCACACATTACTTAAGTACTACTAGATACACTACTAGGTTACCAAGTAGTAACACTTAAATGTTTGTGATTAAGATGTACTCATTCCACATTCACAATAGGAATAGTGAATAACGATAAAGAGATATTAACTAAGAAAATAATAATTAATAATTAATAATTAAACAGCTAAAAACTAGGTGAATACTGCAATGATGGAGCAATCTCGATCTTTATTGCCGATTGTGTGTGTGTCCAAGTACGTCACACTCGAACAAAGGTTCCATACAATTACAATCATCACATTGCGGGCATGCACTTGGGAAAGAATTGAAAACTAACTGAAAATTGACAAAAAGACTCTACCCTAAAGACTTACCAACTAACTCCTTTCCTGTGCACCTGAGTGCTATATTTATAGGCCAACACAGGAATCACGATATAATGTATTTGATATCGTTATCCAGGTTGTGATATTGCATACCAGATATTGAGTATTCAATATTGGGGCTTGGAAAACCACGATTCATCATATCCACATGACTGAATAACAACTCATCCTCGAGTCAAACAATCAAAATGAGAATGAGTTCATTTGATTACACAGTGGATAGGTATGGGATTATTAACTAACTATGAATTACTTCATGCCGCAGTGTGGAATTAAACAAAACAAAATTAGGACAGCAACACGAAATAAAAAAGACAAAATTGTTGGAACTCATGTGGTTGCTGGTGGTGGTGGCTCCTCCATGGGCCTCTTCCCCTTATCTTGTGCTCCAAGCTTTGGAAATTGATATCTCTGAAGGAGCGCCTAAATCTTTTTCTCTTCGATTTATGGATCGTGTATTATCCATGCTGATGTTCCAATATTTGATGGAGTCAGCATCCCCCATGGGCACGACAGTTGTAGGAACATCTGATTGGCTTTGACGTAACAAGCTACAACCTATTGTTCCTTCTCATAGGCTCTGGCTTTGTCTCTACATTCTTAATAATGCATGAGTCGTCGAGCCAAATCTGCAACAACATCTTTTTGCCACCTCTAACTTAGAATTTACTACCTCTAATTTCCATAGTGTCTTTTTGTGTTCTGCAAATTTTGCTTCATACTTGGTGTAGGTGGCTACTACCTGCTTTTCCAATTCTATCTTTTGGCATCCTATTTTCAACATGGCTAAGTTGGCATACCGCAAGTTTGCCAACTCCATGTACTCAATGAGATCCTAGATTTGTAGGTCCTGGTTCTTTAGTTCTACTTGATGGGTGAAGGCGTAAGTATCCAGTATGGCCCTCCAGTCAGTGTTCTGAGTGCTAAGAGTGTTGATATGGGTCTTGGCCATATGGATTTCTTTTTCAATGATTTTCTTGTACATCCTCACCTGATCTTTGAAATGTTCCTTCAACTTCTCATGTTGCTTAGCCTCATTCTATCATGCACTTATTTCAATAATCCTCTTCTAACGGATCGTGCGTACCTCCTCCATTGAGAGGGTTTTGTTTTCTCTAGCTAAGGGATTCATGTCCTGGTTGATCCTTATTAATTATTCTTGCATTTGCTAAAAATTCTCCTTGAGAACATTTTTCTATTTTCTATTGTGGCCAACCTGAGATTCTCAGCAGCGAAGTGCTTATTTTCTTCTTGTAAGGCCTTGAGTACTTTGGCATGTGCATATGTTTGGGCTTGTGCCTTTGAAGCATCCCAATCAGCTTTCTCTTTTTCCCTTGCCATCCTTTATTCTCTTCTAATAATTTATTTAGCTACTCCATCTCAAATGACTCTAGCTAGTTAGCTGGGATAAATTGGGATGGATCCCGTTGTGCAGGTTGCAGGGCGAAGAACTTCTCTTGGAGTCTTTTCAACTCATCCTTTGCATGTTTGACCCTAACCTCCACCATCACTAGCTTTCCTTTTGTGGAGATGAGGTTTGATTATGTTGTTGTGACATCTTGAGGGATGTTAAACAAGGATGTCATCACTTGTCTTGTTTGTAGTAATTGATCCAAAGCATCCTCATAATCTGCAAGCGTCATTGAGGGATAGGCTAAGACTTGAGCATCGTGTGCTTTTGTGAGATCCACCGGTGGCACAACAGGGACATTGAATGATTCTTTAATTTGGTTTGCAAGCACTTCTACTACTCTAGCTACATCCTGGTGTTGCATAACCACTACTGTGGTGCCTTTACTAGTTTCTAATTGCACTTGAGAAGATGCAGTGTTTCTAGAGATCTAATGTGACCAATGTGATTCCCCTCCTCTTTTTTGTATAGAAACCTCGCTATGTGCATGATCAATTGAGACCGTGGGCTGTACGACATCGTCAATGACCTTGAAGAGGTTAGCCTCATCATGACTTCCCTAACTAGCCATTTCTACAATGGCCCTGAGATGGCTCATCGACGGTCGATAATCTTGTGGTGGTGGTGATGGTTAGTCTTACTAGCCTGTGGGTTGCATGTTGGACTCTACTTCCTATTGTTGACCCGGCCTTATGTTCGGAAGTTGACTAGGCCCTGCTGTTTGAGGTGCATTGGGCCTAACCATTTACTCTTGCTCAGGCTCTAGTATCTCACCAGCATCTTTCCTTGGTGCTAGTGGCTTCAATAATTTAGCATATGAGGCATTTTTAGCTTTTCTAGGGACATCATTAGTGTACCCCAGAATTCCAGCACATCAGCACAGCTTCTTGATCAGACAGGGGAAAGACAATGCAAACTTCCCTATCTTACGTTCTTCAAACTACCTCAATATTTTTGTGAGATATAGATGGGGCAGGTTGGCATCAACCTTGCCCATTAGGATTGCCCTTCCTCTGGCTGCATAGGTGGAAATTCTGTTTAATCCTTTTGTTGGGAAGAGGTGATAGGTGCCAATTTTGAAATAGATTCTCTCTTCAAGGGAGAGTTCCCCATATGGCTTATCTTCCTTACCATATGCCCTTTTTAACCATATTTTTCATGCATTTGCATCAGAGCGAGTGGATAGGTGAGCAACCTTGGGCCCTGTATTCGGAAGGTTTAGAACTTCCAAGATGGCCTTGGCAGAGAAATTAACTGAAATCCCACCAATATCAACGGTGGTGCCTTCTTTCTTATTATGCCAAAATTGGTACATCTCCCTCAAATACCATTCACCACTCTCTAAGAGAACAAGCCATAGTGGAGATCCTTTGAGTTGATCTCTAACTGACTTAGGGTAAATTCGGTAAAGGGTTCAAAGTTGAGTTCCACAATCACTGTAGCTGACGTGGACCTTTTCCGAATTACCTCAATGCATTTTGGAGACAATGTAAGATGTTGTCCCTATTCAGGTGCCTTTCCTTCTCCACCTTTTGCATGCCCAGATTATGCAGTAATAGGGGGTTCTTAATGGATGATGAATGATTGTGCCTCCTACTCTGCATGTTCTATGGGAGGTGCTTGACCTCTACCTCTCCTTGGCCGTTTGGATGCACCCTGAGAGGGTCCTCCTTGTTGTCCTCGTTTAGGGGCTATCTGTAGTCACATAGGATCAATTATTAGTAAGGTCATTTAGTAAAATTTAATTATCTTATACCTTACTCATTGCCTTTAATGAATTCAATTCTTTCTTAGTGTGATTTAGAGTTAGAAAATTTCAAGAAAATCTCCCTAAAAATTTTAATGTTTAGCCCAATTTGATTAGGTGACTCCAAAAATAATTTCCATGGTTTGGGTGAAGGAATAAAATTGGTTTGGCATAAGTTCTTATCATTTTTTAAGATCACTTACCCCTATGATATCCTTTGAGCGATAGTGAATTTTGAAAAAGTTATGCATGACTTAGAGCATACCCTTCCCCCACGAATGAGTTAAACACTCCGAGTTTAAGCAGGTTTGATCAAAAGAAGAATCAGAATGCTAATGAGCAAGATATTGATGTTCAAATGATAGGTGTGCAAGCTGGAAAATTCATGGAAGAAATTGCAATAACTCCCCTTGCGTGAACAGTGGAAAATGATGTTAACACATGCTGGGGGGGGGGGGGGGGGGGGGGGTCCATATATATAGGTTTTATGGATGCAATATTGCATACATGCTAGCATGGACCTGATATTGTGTCAAACTCAATACTGGGCACCCGATATCGCATCCCTTCCAAAATAGGGTACTTGGAAAAATTAATAAATGTTTGAATTTCCAAGGTCAAAAATGAAGGATTTAAGGTAAATTTGAAAGATTTGGGATAATGTGGAGTAGACATTAAGGCACCGAAAGTGTAATAAGGTGGAATTATACAATAAATTTCTTTTTGGTAAGTTTTAGGGAAAAAGGTCATTTGGTGATGAACAGGAACATTTGGGTTGAAAGGATGATAAAGGGAAGAATAAATTTAGTAGTGCAGTACTTAGAGGGTATAAGATGATGTGGTGGTATGCAATAAGTGCAAATTATAAAAGTTATGCAAGTGGGTCCTCCCCAAAGCAGGTTCCAACCTATCATGCCCTTACGTAACCACATCTTAAAATGTTCGTAGGCACTAGAAGGGTTGAATGCAATCCACACCAGTGCAACAAAACATACACATGTTAAATACCACTATGATGAGGTATGAATTCTATGCCACCCAAGAAAAAAGTTAGAAATACTTGGATAGTGGGGTGAAACGAATTGTAGAAGGGATTGCTGAAATTGGGACATGAGGTAACTTACCCTGGGCACAATGAATCCTGATTGTGGGGCATGATTAATGTATCATTAGCCTTTCACTCAAAAATGAAGACCAAGTTCATACCTCTGACCAGTGACATCGCATCATTTCATCCAATGATAAACAAGCATAAGAGCATTATGACAACAAGGTGTAAGATCACTTGGTGTTTTGTACAAGGAAGGAGTGATTTAGAATTTCT
This sequence comes from Gnetum montanum, assembly GCA_015680685.1. Lineage (NCBI taxonomy): Eukaryota > Viridiplantae > Streptophyta > Gnetopsida > Gnetales > Gnetaceae > Gnetum > Gnetum montanum. Next base: position 132,240 of record MNCI01004556.1, read on the forward strand.
CTGTGGAATAATCTTCTTGATCTTTTCTTTGTTATTTTTCCTTCTTTCTTTTCTTTTTCTTCACCTGGCCACTTTGGCACTTTGTCTTTCTAGTGGGACCTTCTAGAACAACATTGAGTTTCTTTATTGAGTGCCTTTATTTCTCTTACTCATAGTTTTTGTTCGATCTACAAGGATTTTAGTACAACCAAGCTACATGATAGCACTTACAAATGTCACCAAAGAGAATCCACAAGTCCCCTTGATGTCACACCCTGGCCATTCCATCTTAGTCCATCATTTTTCACTTTGGGCATAATAAGTACAAAGTTACTTTAAGTCTTAATGATGACAAGAATATCATTGTACCTAGAGTAGAACCTCTTATTAATAGAATGGGTGGGTGGATGTTGTAGGCTCACTATCCAAATAATTAGTCACTTGTGACTTAATAGTATAGAACACACCTCAATCGACGAGTCACATGAGTATTTTATTCATTGATGAGATTACCCTCAAAAAGGTAAAAATGAAAAATTGAAAAGTGAAAAACTAGAAAACAAAAAATTGTAAAATCAATGAAAAGAAAAAACATTTACTAATTCTGCCTATTAGAATAGGGGATATCCCACATGACTAAACCTTTGAGCAGGGCTAGAATTAAAAAATGGAAAATTCAAATCCATGCATGTTGGGAACATTGGGGTTCGGTCATATCCAAACCATTGGGTATCTTTTGGTTGTGGTTGTAGGAATGTACCCAAATTGGAGTTCACACACTTGATCAAAGTAGGCATAGTGGGGCAGATTATAAGATGTGATCATGTGATAAGAGGCTAACCCATTGATGAGTCATGAATTGTTGGCTATGATATTGCATCCATGATATTGCGTACGTGATATCGCAGCCTAGACGCGATATCGCAGCCTAGATGCGATATGGTAGCCTGTCTCCTCATCTATAAATAAGAGGTAGGCAGATTTGGTAGGGAGTTTTTTTTTGAGTTTTAAGTTTTGTAGTTTTAGCACTAAGGTAGGGACTTTTTATCAATTTTTTCCTCTCAACCCTTTCTCCTAGTGCATGCATGCAATGTGATGATTGTAATTGTATGACATCCTTATTCGAGTGTGACATACTTGGACACACACATGATTGAAAATAAATATCGAGATTACTTCATCATTGCAGCATCCACTTAGCTTAATTATTTAATTATTATTGTTATTTAATGCTTTCTTAGTTAATATCTCTCTACCCTTATCTCCTAATAATGCGGAATGAGTATGACTTA
>MNCI01004556.1:135114-169345 GCA_015680685.1 Gnetum montanum
GAGTTATCACGCAACGTGGTTGTACTAAGATCCTTGTAGATCTAATACAAAATGGGAGTAAGAGTAATCAAAAGGCACTCAAAAATCCAATGTTGCTCTAGGGGGTCCCACTGGAAAGACATGCACCCATGCCTGAAGGTTGGTGGCGTCTCTGGATTCAGCAATCAAAAAAAAAACACAAAGAAAGTGCCACAAAGCAAAAATCACTCCTCCCTTGAACAAAATGCCAAGTGATCATACTCCTTGTTGTTATGGTACTCTCATAGTCGCTCATCATGGGATGAAACAATGCGGTGTCACTAATCAGAGGAATGAACTTGGTCTTGATCTTGGAACGATAGGTTAATGACACATTAATCATGCTTTACACGCAGGATTCATTGTGCCCTGGGTAAGTTACCTCATGTCCCAATCTCTACAATCCCTTCTATAGTCTGTCTCATCTCGCTGTTCATGTAATTGTAGCTCGTGTCTTGTATAGTGTAGAATTCTTACCTCATTCTAGCAGTACTTACATGTGTGTGTTTTGTGGAACCAATGTGGATTACATTTAACCCTTCTAGTGCCTACGAACATTTTAAGGTGTGATTACGCAAGGGCATTATAGGTTGAAACCTGCTTTGGGGAGGATCCACTTGCGTAATTTTTGTAATTTTCATTCAAACACATCTTCCACACACCATCTATTACCCTCAACATATTTTTAAGAATATTCTTTCCCTTATTACTACCCCTTCGATTCGAACGTTCCTATGAACCATCACATAGCCTTTTTCTCTCCCTTATCACCCGAGGTCCTTATTGATAAATTCCACACCATCATAGTTTTCATGCCTTCAAAACTAGTTGAATTGCCTTGGGACCCTTTAACAACAGTCTAGATGTCCTTAGTTTTCATCGTTAATTTCAGAAAAATATTAAAAATTCAGTACATTACATAAGTGCCCTAACATCGATAGGTCACGATATTGCATTCGTGATATCATTTCCGCGATATCATGTTCACGATATCACGTCTCAAAAATATATATATATGCAACCCCCTACGCTACTTAACATCATTTTCAATTATTCATGCGGGGGAAGTTTTTCCAATTTGTCTCTACGACTCACGATTGCGCGTCCTTTGCTTTCATATTCATAACTCACTCACTGGTCCTCCGATTTTCATTTTGTTTGAACCTACTTGAACCTAGAGTGTTCAGCTTAGTCGTGGGGAAAGGGCACATGCTGAATAGCACAGAAATTTTTTTGAAATTCGTCATCGCCCGAAGGAAATTGTCAAGGGTAATTAGTTACAAAATTAAGGATAAATGTGCCAAAAACAATTTCATCCCCTTAGTTATACTGGGAAACTAGATTTGGAAACCACCTAAGCAAAGAGGATTAAATATTATAATCTTTTGGGAAACGTCACACAGAGATAAAAAAATTCATTAAGGCAAGCAGTAAGGTATAACCTAACTTTGGTAACAACCTTACTAACGATTGGCCCCATGTGATTGCAGATGGCCCTGAAACGCAGACAGTAGGAAGGTCCTACTCAAGGTGGGATCAAGCGACCTAGGAGAGGTGAAGGATAAGTTCCTACCGAACAACATGTAGAGTAGGAGGAACAATCATTTAGTATCCATCAAGAAGACCCTGCCACTGTACAATCAAGGCAGGTGGAAGGAGGAGTTGTTGTAGTGTCTGTACAGGGACGACATCTCACGTTGCCCTAGGATTGTGTTTAGGCCATCCATGAAAGGTCCATATTAACTACAGTGATCGTGGAATTAAACTTTGGACCTTTCACAGAATTTGCTCTAGAGGCCGTTAGGGATCACCTCAAAGGGTCCCCATTGTGGCCTACCCTCTCTGAAAGCGGTACCTAGTACTTAGGGGAAACGTACCAATTTTGGCACAACAAAGAAGAAGGCACCACAGTTAACATTTGTGGTGTGACTATTGATTTCTCTATTCAAGCCATTTCAGAAGTATTAAACCTTCTGAATACAGGGCCAAAGGTTGCTCAAAACTAGCTAGACACTTTCAGAACCAAGCAACTCAATAAACTATTGATAGAGAATAAAAGGGTGGTGGAAGAAAAAGAGAAGGCTGACTGGGATGCCTCTATGGCACAAACGTAAACTTACGCGCACGCCAAGGCACTCAAGGCCTTACAAGAGGAGAAACTCCAGGCCATACTTCAACGCCACTAAATCCCAAGACCTGGAGCACAAAACAAGGGAAAGGCACCCATGGAGGAGCCACCACCACCAGGAACTACATGAGTTCCACCCAATTTTGTAGTTATAGGATTTTCTTTTGTGTTTTTCGTGTTGTGTCTCAATTTTGTTCTGATTCCACATTGCAGCATGAATCCATTCTAATCAGTCAATAATCCCATACCTATCCACTGTGTAATCAATGAAGCTTGTTCTCACTTTAACTCGAGGAAGAGTTTTCATTTAGTTGTGGGGGTATGATGAGTCATGAATTGTTGGCTGCGATATCACATCCACGATATTGCATACGCGACATCACAGCCTGCCTCCTTATCTATAAATAAGAGGTAGGTATATTTAGTAGGGTAGTTTTGGAAGTTTAAGTTTTCAATAGTTTTTAGTACGTTAGTTTTTCCTCTCAACCCCTTTCTCCTAGTGCATGCTCACAGTGTGATGATTGTAATTGTACGACATCCTTATTCGAGTGTGACGTACTTGGACACGCACATGACCAACAATAAAGATTGAGATTACTTCATCATTGTAGCATCTACTTAGCTTAATTATTTATTTAATTGTTATTGTTATTTACTGCTTTTTTCATTAATATTTCTCTACCCTTATCTCCTAGTAACGCGGAATGAGTACGACTTAATCACGAGCATTTAAGTGTGACTACTTGGTAACCCAGTAATGTACGTAGGCCATGTGCTTGGTAATCCCAGTGGTAGTCATGCATGAGGTCGAAGATGTGTACAGATGATTAAGGAGCAGATGCTCATCGCACTTAGGCTAGTTTAGATTCTATCTCACCCTCTCTCTCTCCTAGCTTAGTTAATATTATTTCCCATCATACCCAGGAGTAGCATTAGTGTAGGAACACATCATACCCCTCACTCTGGACTAAACCATACGTGACAAAGCTAATACTAGTCGAGGTGGGAAGACAACAAATTTCGATCTACGAGTAACTGTCTAGATACCACAACTAGTCCGTCTGCGGAGTTTGACCGGATCGTGCGTGAAACGCTCATATTCGTATGGTTGAGTGTAGGGGTACCTCGCCACTCATCAACAATGGAAAATAAAATCTAAGCTAGCCTAAGTGCGATGAGCATATGTCCTTAATCATTTGTATGCATCTTGGACTTCGTGTACTACATCTGGGATTACCAAGCACACATTACTTAAGCACTACTAGATACACTACTGGGTCACCAAGTAGTGACACTTAAATGTTCGTGATTAAGATGTACTCATTCTACATTCATAACAAGAATGGTGAATAACGATAAAGAAATATTAACTAAGAAAACAATAAATAATAATTCACAGTTAAACAACTAAAAACTAGGTGAATGCTACAATGATGGAGTAATCTCAATCTTTATTGTTGATTGTGTGCATGTCCAAGTACATCACACTCGAACAAAGGTTCCATACAATTACAATCATCACACTGCAGCATGCACTTGGGAAAGAATTGAAAACTAACTAAAAATTGACAAAAAGACTCTACCTAAAGACTTACCAACTGACTCCTTTCTTGTGCCCCTGAGTGCTATATTTATAGGCCAACACAGGAATCACGATATCGTGTATTCAATATCATTATTTAGGCTGCAATATCGCTTACCCGATATCGACTATATGATATTGGGGCTTGGCAAACCGCGATTCATCAGTCATCATAATAAGTATCCAAAATGTTTACTTACTATCCTTTTTATCATTCAATTCTTTCTTTTTGCTGTTTAATTTAACTTAAGAGAATATGCATAAGTAGTTTTTTCAATGTCATTTTGTGTATAAGTATTTAAATTCTAATACTAAGTATTTTGAAGATTTAAGCTACACTAGGCATTGAAAGTTAAGATCATGAAAATAAGGATGAAAATGTGACCATAGGATGTAGCCCGATTGATGCTGTCAAAAGATTTTCAACCAAAGGTGTTGAGTTCAATGTCCATCCCTCGACACCCCATCAACCTAGAGGCATTTTCCTTGCAATCACACAATCTGAGTATTTCTTTAAAAAGAAAGGGCAAAACTATGGTAAAGATTAACTAAAATGAAAATGGCACACATGTAATTAACACAAGGAAAGTAATTTTTCTCACAAAATAACAGATCATGTAATTATGTGCAAAATGTTCAAAATAATATACACAAGCTTGTGTTTAACGAGTTATCCTAGCAACTCGGGCTCCATTTTTACATTGCCGGTGATGGTCTACGACTCAAGGATTGCGACGTGAACGTGAAGAGATCACAGAACACAGGAAGGTTCAAAAGAGATACAAGTGTTGACTGAAATGGAAACAACCTCTTTCAATAGATCAGTACGGGAGATTACTTATGTCCCTATGAAACACATTAATAAACACTTATTTCAGCAGTTTAGTGACGTGAAGCATTGAAGCCGAAGACATCACTTAATAGCTAAGCTGCTGAATAATTAATATCATAATCAGCTAATAAATCGGACCAACTCAGCTTGATTCCCCACCACTGGACTCCGGTGCGAGCTTAGCTTGATTCACCATTCATGCATTATGCATTCTTCAACTTCAACTTCGACTCTAAATAAAGCCCGCCTTTGCAGCTGCAAGTTCATCATTATCAGCGGCAGCAGCAGCATTTGCCTCTGCGGTTGCTTCTGGAAAGCTACATTCGTCATCTCTCTTCTGAGATATGATGCAGAAGAAATCGATATGACAACGTCCTAACCAACAAATTACATTTAAATGTGCTCCTTTGGTTTTTGCCCAGCCCAGCCCAATGGTGCATCTAATCACAACAGCAGCTGCTCACACTCACAGATAGAAATTAGACATGCAGCATTTTCCATTGCTTGATACATGAAGGTCTTGTGCTTGGAACACAAAAGAGACATACTGTCTATGTTGCTGCCAAAGCAATGCAGTGCAAGGCAAATCCAATCCAATCCAGTCCAATCCATCAGCGCTGCTATAAAAGAAGAACAAGAATGAGAATGAAAGCAGCGAATGCAAATGCACAGTGATGATGTTGGCGGTTTCTGTGGTGCTGTGTGAGCTATAAAAAGAGAAACCCTATTGGCTCCAGCCTTAGCCTTCCCATCATCATCATTGAGTTGTGGAGGACTGTGATGAACATGCCTGCCTGTTTTGGGTTAGTCTGTTTTGAATGAATAAAAAGAATAAGCGCATGAAGGAGCAGGAATTGAGAGATAAGCCTGGCCTGGCGTGACTGACTGACTGACAAATAGTGTAACTATGGATGAATGGATGGATGGTTGTGGCAGTGCATGCTACGCTGCCGCTTCCCTCATGACAATCTCTGACTGCACTGCCTCTGCCCCTGCCTGCTTTAAGTCCACTAAACTACCAGGGTTAGAATGGTTGCTCTGGCCACAATTTTTCATCTTTAGCTTTACATGTTATAAGGGTTGAATATAAACATTGATAATGGAAACCTTTTATTACTGTTATTATAATAATTGTTGTTTGGGGGAGTACGTCGCGTAGTTATTTATTATGGGTTTCCATGATTTCTTTTTCTATGAAAAGCTAAATCCTTTTCCAGCATCTTTGAAATTTCTTTACATCATCTTTAATGCTTAGTTTACAAGTATAGAATATGGAAAAAAATTCATATAACCATGACGATAAATATTCAGAGCGTAAGTTAACGCACAAACTTAAATTTAATCAAAATCTCTCATTGTTCTCTCATAAAAAATGTGCCAGTGGCAACAGTCAACAGTCAACAGGGCAACCACAAAGTTGATTTATAATATTTCCCAAAACGTCTTTCGGTATTTCGAAGTGAAATAATATAGGGAGTTCTAAACCCCGGGTCTAAGCCAGCAACAGTATTTGTTGGCGGGGCAGTGTGTGAATCTGACACCAGTTTCTGAGCATCTTTACCGTAAAATACAAGCAAAAATTAAAGTGGATATATTATGAAAACCTATCATTGATATTATAATGATGTTTGCGTACATACTTGTACACTGCAGCTATAACAAAAAGGCAAGCTAACTTAATTATCTATGTTTTGTCACTATGAATGTTGTGACCAACAAAGGGTTCTATATTGATTAAAGAGTTTTATTGCAGTTTGCAACATGAAATTTAAGAAAATTCACACCCAGGTTGGGACCACTCAAATTGTTGTAATTAATCTGATATGCTGTGCTCTGTTCTGTCATAGATCTGTTACGGCAATTTCACTTGGGATCAGGATCAGACTCGAGCACAGTGAACGTATTCAAGTTGAAAGCGCCTTCATCATGACCAGTTTTCAGAGATTTTTATTTTTTAATGTATTGGATTGGTATTTCAAAAGTGAAAGAGATTAAATTTTGCGAAGGCTGCTCACACACACACATTCACTTTTTGGGATTCATGCATAGACATTTTATAGTAATAGTTATCGTGGTGCGCGGTCATGTGTTTGTCCTGTTTTAGAAAGCCATGGCTTGGCATTTGAAAACCAAGCAGTGCAGTGTAGATGGATCATATAAAAAGTGGCACTGTTTCCTGGTTCTTTTACTGGATCCAACAATTTGGTGCTGTTTCATATGACACTGCTTTATTTCCTGCACTACCCACGAGCGGATCTGCCCAGGATCAGGCCACTTGTTTGCTAATGTACCATTGCGCATGCATACCCATTTTCCATTTCGCTTATGTATCTGTTTCTTTATTTGTATATTTTTTTTGTTAACTTCAAATGACGGCTTTAGGACTTCTGCAATTCAATCAAAGTTGGAACTTCCCTGGATGCAACGGTCTAAGGCTAGGGGTCTCTTTGAACATACAGAATAGATAACCTATGAATATGCTTTAAAGACCTTAGGTATCCAACGAAACTGCCAGACGGAAGAAAATAAGAGAACGAATAAATCCTTTTAAACATTTGAGTAATTCATATTTTATAAGTATGTTGCTGTTGAACCTCTAGGTTATGGCAAGAATGATGGTGTGTTTCCCTCATCATGGAATTGTATTTTACTCTATTTGCATTCATAACATATTCTTCTTTGTATGCATGGTAAAATAGCAACTTAGTAGAAAGAGGAAGCATGGTAAGTGTTACACTTCACCCAAAGCTAATAGCTATGGTCATACGCTTATGATTTAGACATTACATGTGGAGTCCTGGTGGGTTTTTAGGACAAGTTAATATATTTTATATGTTATAAGGCTTTGTTTTATTTTTTATTTTTGTTATAATTATGATGTCTTTGCATGCTTAACTAATGTGATTATGTACACTAGCTTTGTGTGATGTGTTAGATAGGTGATGTTGCTGGTACAGGTGTGGGATTGGGGTACAAGAGCATTGATTCGGTATGTTTTACGCTATATGTGTGATTTTAGCATGTAGGCATTTGTACTATAGCACTATGTTGCATGACGTTCAGGTGTGGTTTTAGCATGTGAATGTGTAAAGTGCATGAAAAGGATCTCATACATTTGGTTTTGGCATGTACATGTGTAAAGTGCATAATAAGGATCTTGTAAGTTCAAATGGATTTTGATTTGGAGCTGAAGTGTGTTGGATTTTGATTTGGAGCTGAAGTGTGTTTGTTACGTAGGTTTAAAGTTGACAGTGGAAACAAAAAAAATAAAAAATACGTTAGGAAAAGCATTCATAAAAAAATAAATAAATAATGCAAATGAAAAAAACAAAAAAGTAACTCACGTGACGTGAGGACAAGCGCATCGTTATGTTTTATGCTTTATGCATAGTTTATGTAATATGTTTTTTTCTTATGTTTTTCACACCATTGCCTCGCACCAGTACTTGTGAAAGAAATTGGGTTTTCGGTTTTGTTTTGTTTTTTTTTTATATTCAAAAATAGTAATGCACACAAATGCCTAGGCGTTTTTTTCCTAGATTTTGAGCCTTGTGGACGCTTTTTGCTTATTTTGAACTTGGATTTGAGATTGCTATAGTTATATCTATAAGGGCACAGAACTTGTTGGGAGTGAAATGGAGTCCTATTAGATTTTTAAGGATTTTTTCTTTGTTTTAGCCTTTCAACCCCAACAATTTGAATTGGTAGGTTGTCTTTGCCTTTCGTTTGTATTTCTATGCTAGATTAGTGTATATGATTATGTGATGTGGGCATGTGGGACAGATAGCTTAAGGATTGAGCTTGGACGTGTTATTTTGTTTTTCCCAAATTTGTCCAATTTTGGTTATAGATTGTGGATGAATATATATATGTAGAGTATGAGATGATGTGGACTTGTGAACTGTGATATGTGGTGTTGATGAGCCTTGTATGATATGTTGTTTGTGGGGCCTATTGGGGTGTGAGCATTCTTAGGCGTTCAAAATATTATTTCATTAACTAAACTTTGAACGTGCATAACTTTGCTTCTAGGAGTTTGATTTAGGTAAAATTAGTATCGTTGAGATCATTTTGGGAAGTATTTTATAATCATGGGATTAGTTTTCTCTTTGGGCATATTTCATTTTAAAGGTTATTCTAATGGTCATTTGTTTAGAGGTCCATGTCTTTTGAGGAATAGGGTATTGTTTGTCATATCGAGGTCTTCCTGTTGCTTTGTTTCATCGTGGTATTATTTTCATGGCATGACTATAATTGTTAGGGATGGATTCGTGTAGTTGTTTGGTTTGGTGTGTTATGCTTATGACATGTGTTGGCTTAAGCTAGTCGGGTTGTGTATATGTTTTCGTGACGATGCTTGTCACGATCGTTGACGGGTGGTGCTAGCATGAGAGTGTGGACTAGTTGGTGGTGAGGCACCCTGGAGGTAGTATGGATTAACCCCCATTGTGATGCATCGGTGAGGCTCCTATCTCAAGCCTCATCCTGAGAGTGGAAGAGCATAGGTGTGTTTGTTCCTCTAGCTAGTCCATGGCATAGGTGTGTTCGTCCCTATTGCTAGTCCTCTAGAAGGTTAGTGGTTGCAGGTTACACATTGATGGACCCTAGCATCGGTTGGATAAATAAAAAATTAATAAAAGACCTGCAAGCAATGGCTATTATGAGTACTCATGGCAATGTTTCACATGCTACACTAAGCATGGATATGCTAGCAACCACGTGGGCTATGTATGTGATAGTATTGGTTTGTGAGTCATATTGTTGAGATTAGGTATTCTATTTGGATTATGATTGTGTGGATCATGGACTATTTTTGGTATATCATGGGCAGGATAGATGATGTTGGATCATGGCTTTGTCTGTGCTTGTATGATTATATGTTAGCTTTATGGTTGATATGGTATGTGTTGTTTTGAGCATGCATGAGACTAACAGTGTTGCAGGTTGCCTTGTACCCCACTTCTCTCCTCTAGTGTAGCACTTGTTGATCATCTAGTAGGGGAAGTGTAAAGGCTTCCCACTCAGTTGTGTACTAACTTTATTTCATTACAGGTGAAAGGCACAGGAGCCTAGATGAGCATGGAGAGGAAGGGTAGAGGAGGGGAAAAGCTTCTATGCTTGGTTGATGTATATTTTCATGTACAACAGTGTGGACTAGATACCCTTGTATGGAACTCTCTATACTCTTCTTTATATGATGATGAGGTTATGTGTTTTTTTGTATTTTTGTAGTGTAGTGTATAGTTTGCTTTATGTATAGACATGCATTTTTATGATGTGATATGTATGTTTCATTCTTGGTATGGTAGGAAAGTTTTGTACTATTTGACTTCTCTTATTAGCATGTATTTTGCACATTATTGGTTCTAGTTATCATGCTTTTGTGCTAAGATTACTTGATCTTAGGCATCACCCTGTCTCGCTAAGCCAGGGTGTTACATTATGGTATTTGAGCTAGTTTACTCCGATGTTGTATGATGGTGGGGGTACTCATCCATTTGTGTAATTTCAGGTTACAGAGATGTATAGTAGACGTGGTCATGGTGCTAGTGGGGCTTGTAGACTAGAAGGATCTAATGATGGACAAGAGTAGCCTTCTCCAACATCTAGCAGTGGTCCTGCAAATAGGTAGTCGAAGCTTATACAACAATTGTTACAAATCTTGTAGCAGCATGTTGCAGCTAGTGATGCTCCTACTCTTGTTCTCACGATCAAGGAAGTAAGAAGTGGTAGTGGTAGTGGAGGCTTAGGAGAAGCAAACAGGTAGCCTATCAATGGGAAACTCATGGAGTAGTTTTAGAAATTGGGATCTCCTAAATTTGATGGCACTAAGGATCTCATTATGGCTACAGAATGGTTGGAGGAAATACAAAAGGCTTTTGATTTGATGAGCTATTCATTGGTGCAACAGACTTGCTTGGCAGTTTATCAATTGGTTGGTATTGCCTAGCTTTGGTGGATGACTAAAGGGCAGGCCAAGGGATGGACTAGTAAAGAGGTGGCATGGGATGATTTTCTAGCATTTTTTAGAGGTTGTTATGTGTCTATCCAATATGCACAGGCCAAAGAGGATGAGTTTTACTGTTTGTATTAGGGTAGTTGATCTATGGCAGAGTATGATGCTTGTTTCTCTGAGTTGAGTAGTTATGTATCCCAGATGTAGACAAATGCTCAAGCATGGGCTAACAAGTTTGTTCAAGGCTTAAGACCATCTTTGAAGGATCATCTATTACCTCTCAGATTGACTTCCTATGATGAAGCTAGAGTAGTAGCCATGGATTTAGAGAGGAGTCAGTGGAGGATACAGTGTGTAGAGAGAGGCAACAGGGGTAGAAGAGAGGACCGACATCTAGAGAGAGGCATGGCCCCTCTAAGCAAGCTTGTGGCCATAGAGGAGAGTGTCGAACACCTGTTGGTGGTCCTACTATTGGAGTGGTCATGGAGCTATTGTTTGTTATAGATGTGGGCAGCCTGGTCATCTACAGAGGGATTGTCAAAACTGTTTTGCATGTGGGCAGCTAGGGCATCGGGCTTAGGAGTGCCCAAAGCATGTAGGCAATAGTGGTGGAGGTGGAGGCCAAGGATAACAACCTCTAGTTCAGAGTGGATGAGGAGCACTAGTCACTCAACCCAGAGGAAGGGACCAAAGGACTCAAGGATAGGTGTATGCCTGAACAAACTAGCCTTTGGATGTGTAGCCAAACACAATGATGGAGATGGGAGGTATGATTTTGGGCTTTTCTATGTTAATGTTATTTGATCCTAGTGCTAGCCATTCTTTCATAGATCCTACGGTTGCACATCATGTAGCTCTTGTTTGTCATTCTCTTTCTCCTGGGTTAATAGTATCTTCTATTAGGGGTTATGAAAATTGAGTTGATCAAGTGTGTAGGAATGTGCTAGAGAATTGGAAGGTGTGTAATAGGTTAGTGATTTACATGTTATGGCTCTTGGAGTGTATGATGTAATTTTGGGGATGGATTGGTTGTTGTAGTTCAATGCTAGTTTGGACTGTTGACAAAAGCTCCTATGCTTACAATTAGTTGATGGTACTCTGATTGAGGTACAAACTTGTTCAAGGACTGTGCACCTGGATTTAGTTACCTCTTGAATGTACCATAGGATGCTTCAAAGAGGGCATGCATGCTTTGTGGCTACAATCTATAAAATAGATATGGTGGAGATAGATCAAATTCTTGTGGTTCATGAATTCCTTGATGTATTCTAGTTTGAATTACCAAGTTTGCCACCTAGGCAAGAGATTGAGTTCAAGATTGAACTTAAAATTGGTACAGAGCCTATTTCCAAGGCTCCACATAGGATGTTTCCCATAGAGCTAGCAGAGCTAAAGATTTAGTTGCAGGAATTGTTGGATAAAGCCCTTATTCATCCTAGTGTATCATCGTGGGATGCATCGGTGCTATCTATTAAAAAGAAAGATGGAGGTTTATGATTATGCATAGATTACAGGCAGTTAAACCAAGTGACTATGAAAAATAGATATCCTTTGCCACACATTGATGACTTGTTGGACCAACTTCAGGGAGCTGATGTATTCTCAAAGATTGATCTCAAGTTTGGGTATTATCAAGTGTGGGTTCGTGAACAGGATGTGTCAAAGACAACATTTAGAATACAGTATGGCCACTATTAGTTTTTGGTGCTACCCTTTGGGTTGACAAATGCACCAGCAGTTTTCATGCACCTCATGAATAGTGTGATGTGTCTATTCCTAGATTAGTTTGCGATTGTGTTCATTGATGATATATTAGTATATTCTCCTAATGAGAAATTGCATGTAGAGCACTTGTAGATGATTTTATAGACTTTGAGGGAGTACCAATTATATGCTCAGCCATCCAAGTATTCATTTTGGCAATCAGAGATTCACTTCTTAGGACATGTGGTGTCAAGAGCTGGTATCTCTATGGATCCTATGAAGATTGTAGTTGTCTGTGATTGGTCTAGGCCACAATAGTAGTAGAGGTATGAAGCTTCTTGGGGTTAGCAGGATATTACCAGAGGTTTGTAGAAAATTTCTCTCACATAGCATCTCTTTTGACTTGACTATTGAGGAAAGAGACTATCTTTACTTGGGGCCTAGCTTGTTAGGCTACATTTGAGGAGTTGAAGCATAGATTGGTGACTACTCCTATGCTAACATCTCCTACACTAGGACATCCATATGATGTTAGTACTAATGCTTCAGGGGATGGATTTGGCTGTGTGTTGATGCAGGATCGATAGGTTGTGGCTTATGCATCCCATCAATTGAGGCCACATGAAACTAGATATCCTGTGCATGGTCTGGAATTGGGTGTTGTGATATTTGCCTTGAAGATTTGGTGGCATTATCTATATGGAGAGTAGGTGACTATTTGGATTGACCATAAGAGCCTCCAATATCTTATGAGTTAGCTACAGTTAAACTTGCGACATTGTAGATGGGTGGATCTACTTGTTGATTTCGATTTCACTATTAAATATAGGCCTAGCAAGACTAACAAAGTAGTAGATGCATTGAGTAGGGTGGTGAGTAAGGTTAATAACTTAACCATCTAGTTAGATTTGCAAGAGTAGATATGGGAGCAATAATGACATGATCCTTGGTGTCAAACATTAAGGCAATAGACTACCTCTGATGGACCGCTCTTTGTGGAAAGTCATGGAGTCATACGGAGGGATGGTTGAGTATGTGTTCTAGAAGCTCTCCAAATTTAGTTGATGGATGAGGCCTACATGAGTAGATACCAAATGCATCTAGGTAGTCAGAAAATGTACCAAAGCTTACAATGAATGTATTGGTGGCTTGGTATGAAGGGGAATGTAGGAGAGTATGTATCTCATTGGCAAATGAAGATAAAGCATTAGAGACCTGGGGGATATTTACATTCCCATGACATTCCTTAGTGTAAATGAGATGCCATTGGTATGGATTTTATTGTTGGTCTTCCATGAGCTCACAATGGCCATGATGCTATCTTAGTGGTTGTTGATTTGTTGACAAAGTCTGCCCATTTCCTTGCCATACGATCATTAGTGAGTGTAGTAGAAACTACACATCTTTTTCTTGTAGAGATAGTGTGGTTGCATGGTGTGTCATGATGGATTATTAGTGAAAGAGATGCTTGATTCATGTCACATTTTTAGTAGGCATTTTAGAAGGAGATGGCTACAAATCTAAATATAAGTTCAGCATATCATCCATAAATTGATGGTCAAACTAAACGGGTGAATCAAATTCTAGAAGGCATGTTGAGAGCCTGTGCTTTGTAGTATAGAGAGAAGGTTGGGATCGAATGCTACTATTAGCTGAATTTGCATATAACAATAGTTATTAGGAGAGTTTGCAAGTAGCACTATATGAGATTTTATATGGTAGGCCATGTAGAACACCTTTATGTTGGGATACCATAGAAGATTGTCAATAGGTGAGCACTGATTTGGTGAGGTAGACTACATAGTAGATTTGGGAGATTCGAGATAGATTGAGAGCTGCACAAGATAGGTAGGCAACATATTCCAATCAGTGTCAAAGGCCATTGGAGTTTGCAGTCGAAGATAATGTATTCCTTCATGTTTCTCCTTTGAAAGGCCTTACTCAATTTGGTCAAAAAGGGAAATTGTCTCCTAGATACATTGGTCCCTTTCAGGTGTTACAATAGGTTGGGAAAGTGGCTTATCAGATAGCATTACCTCCTTAGTTGGCACATGTTCATGATGTCTTTCATGTTTCTATGCTATGACGTTATGTGCCTAATGAACAACATGTGATTAGCCATTTAGGAATATAGCTATAGTCAGATGTTAGTTATGTAGAACAACCAATAAAGATTGTTGATCATATGGTGTGACAACTATGTAGTAAAGTTGTTCCTATGGTTAAAATTTTATGGAATAGGCATGGAGCTTTGAAAGCTACTTGGGAGGTGGAGACTGAGATGTGTGTAGCCCATCCTAAGATCTTCTAGGAGGAATATTCTCAAGGAGGGGAGAGTGTTACACCCCACCCAGAGCAAGTAGGTATGGTCATACGCTTATGATTTAGACATTACATGTGGAGTCTCGGTGGGTTTTTGAGGGCGAGTTAATGTATTTTATATGTTATGAGGCTTCGTATTTTTTGTTATGATTATGATGTCTTTGCATGCTTAATTAACATGATTATGTACACTAGCCCTATGTGATGTGTTAAATAGATGATGTTGCTGGTAGGATGTGGGATTGGGGTACAAGAGAACTAAACCACTATGTTTTATGATTTATGTGTGATTTTAGCATGTAGGTATTTATACTATAGCATTATGTTGCATGATTTTTGGGTGTGGTTTTGGCATATGAATGTGTAGAGTGCATGATAAGGATCTCGCAGGTTCAAATGAATTTTAATTTGGAGTCCTAGTGTGTCTGTTATGTAGGTTTAAAGTTTATGATATTAGTTGCGGAAACAAAAAAATAAAAAATACCTTAGGAAAATCATTGGTAAATAATAATAATAATAATGTAAATGAAAAAAAATATGAAAAAGTAACTCACATGACATGAGGACAAGTGCATTGTTATGTTTTATGCTTTATTCATAGTTTATGTAATATCTTTTTTTAATGTTTTCATGCCACTGCCTTGCACCATCGCTTGTGAAAGAAATTGTGTTTTTGCATTTGTTTTTTTTCTTTGTTTCAGAAATAGTAATGCACAAGAACACATAGGAGTCTGTTTTCTACTGTTTTTCTTTCTGTTCTCTTCTTTTTCTAGATTTTGAGCCTTGTGGATGCTTTTTGCTTATTCTGAACTTGGATTTTGGATTACTCTCATCATATCTATGTGGGTGCAGAACTTGTTGGGAGCAAAACGGAGTCTTATTGGATTTTTGAGGATTTTCTCCTTATTTCAGCCTTTCAACCCCAACAATTTGAATTGGTGGGTTATATTTGCTCTTCCCCTATATTTTTGTGCTAGATTAGTGTATATGATTATGTGATGTGGGCATGTGGGATAGATAGCTCAAGGATTGAGCTTGGACATGTTATTTTGTTTTTCCTAAATTTGTCTAATTTTGGTTATAGATTGTGGATGAATATATATATGCAGTATATGAGATGATGTGGACTTGTGGTTTGTGATATGTGGTGTTGATGAGCCTTATATGATATGTTGTTTTGTGGGGCCTATTGGGGTGCGAGTGTTCTTGGGCATTCCAAATATTATTTTATTAACCAAACTTTGAACATGCATAACTTTGCTTTTAGGAGTTCAATTTAGGTAAAATTAGTGTCATGGGGATCATTTTGGAAAGTACTTTCTAATCGTGAGATTAGTTTTCTCTTTGGGCATATTTCATTTTGAAGGTTATTCTAGTGGTCATTTGTATGGAGGTCTGTGTGTTTTGAGAAATAGGGTATTGTTTGTCATACTGAGGTCTTCCTATTGCTTTGTTTTCATGGCATGACTGTAATTATTAGGGATGGATCTGTGTGGTTTTTTGGTTGGATGTGTTGTACTTATGACATGTGTTGGCTTAAGCTAGCTAGACTATGTATATGTTTTCGTGACAATGCTTGTGATGGTCATTGGTGGGTGGTGCTAGCATGAGGGTGTGGACCAGTTGGTGATGAGGCACCCTAGAGGTAGTATGGATTGATCCCCACTATGATGCATCAATGAGGCTCCTATCTCAAGCCTCATATTGAGAGTAAGAGAGCGTAGGTGTGTTCATCCCTACAGTTGGTTTGTGGCATAGGTGTGTTCATCCCTATCACTAGTCCTCTAGAAGTCTAGTGGTTGCAGGTCACAAGTTGATGGACCTTAGCGCTGGTTGGATAAATAAAAGACTAATAAAAGACCTGCATGCAATGGCTATTATGAGTACTCATGACAACATTTCACATGCTACACTGAGCATGAATATGCTAGCAACTACATGGGTTATGTATGTGATAGTACTAGTTTGTGAGTCATATCGTTGAGACTAGGTATTTTGTTTGGATTATGATTACGATGATGTGATATGTATGTTTCATTTTTGGTATGGTAGGAGAGTTCTGTACTATTTGACTTCTCTTATTAGCATGTATTCTGCACATGATTGGTTCTATTTGTCAGGCTTTTGTGCTAAGATTAGTTGATCCTAGGCATCACCCTACCTTCGCTAGGGTGGGGTGTTATACTATACATTTAGAAAGTATGAATTATTCATTTTTTGGCTTTGGTTTTGGTTAAGACGGAGATCAGGTTGCTCCTAATCCCCCTTCTACTTGGTGAATTTTGTTTTGGCAATTGCAGGATCATTTTGAAGTATAGTATGAAAAGTTTTATAAGGAACTTATTTTTGGAAAGTTTGTTAGTTCCTCTTGTTGAGGGTTTAAAGATCTAGATGCAAATAGTCCAGGCTATAAGAAATATTCAAGTTATCTTAGTGGAAAATCTTGAAAGTGTAAGACAAAATTTTGTGAATTGCACAAGAAATTTTCATACATAGATAACCAAAAATGCATAATGTAGAAGCAAATGGAACTGACCTCTAGCCATTGATGCCTTGAATTGAACTTGGCATTCGGATTCTTCTTTCACATTGATGCTCTACAATGATGGTGTATGCAACCTCTAAGTATTTGTGAAAGGGACCAGAACTACAATCCTGCTGTGATTTGTGATGCCTTTGTTCTTCCATCAAGAATGAATTTATAGGCCATAGAATCAGTTACCATAAGAAATTAGAAAAAATAAGAGACCTAATTCCAACACGTAAAAAAACATGTTACTAGATATGGAGACCACCTTGATGCATTAACTAATGCATATAAATGTGTTAGTGGATATGGAGGCTACTTTGATGCACTAACTAATGCATAAAAATGCGTTAATGTGTAACGCATGCTATAATCTCCCACTTGGCCTCCATATTTAATTAAGTCCAGAGTTCAAGAAATAAATGCATGAATCATGGCAATAGTTTTACTTAATGTAAGTATTATCTTCCATGTATTACAATAAATTATCTCTCAAATGTAATTTCTTATATGGTAACTAGCTTTATAAATAAACCAATGTTCATTCTAGGTCCTATGATATGTGAATTTTCTGTTATAATTGTATGAAAAAATCATATGAGAAAATAGCACAACTGAATAATAGTTTCATTAAGACCGTAAAGTTGTACATACAAAAATTACATGATGAAATCAAGTCCCATCCAAACTACATGATCCTTAAATGACTTCAATGGCATTCCTTTTGTCAAAGGATTAGCTATCATCAATTCAATGTGTATATTCTTAATGATCACTTTGTTTTCCTTAATTCATTCCCTTATGGATAAGTACTTTATGTTGATGTGTTTACTTCGACTGCCACTCTTATTATTCTTAGCCATAAAGATAGCAACTAAATTGTCACAAAACATTCTTACTAGCCTAGATATAGAATCCACAATTATAAGCCCTGATATGAAACTCTTTAACTATACACCATGTGAAGTAGCCTCAAAATAAGAAACAAAATCTACCTCCATGGTGAAAGTAGCAACCAAAGTTTGCTTTACACTCCTCTAGGGTATACTCCTCCAACTAGCATAAAACATAACCAAATGTTGATTTTCGTGAATCAACATAGCTAGCAAAGTCTCTATCAGAGTAGTTAGTCACCTCTAAGGAGTCAGTTCATTTATATATAAGCATGTAATATTTTGTACCTTGAGGGTACCTCATCACTTTCTTTGCAACCCTCTAGTGGTCAATACCTAGATTACTCTAATATCTGCCCAACATTCCCATAGCAAATGAATGTTAGGCCTTGTGTAGACCTGAGGATACATAAGGCTTCCAACAACTAAAGCATACAAAATGTTGCTCATTTGACTTTTCTCTAAATCATTCCTAGGGTATTGGTTCAAATTGAACTTGTTACCCTTTACAATGGATGCTATACTTGGTGAACAATCTTTCATCTGAAACCTCTCTAAAACTTTATTGATATAGGTTTCCTGCGATAGTCCCAGAATACATCTAGATCTATCCCTATGGATTTGAATGCTAATGACATAAGATGCCTGAACCATATCCTTCATGTCAAAATTCTTAGAGAGAAAATGTTTCACCATGTATAAAAATCCACTATTATTGGTTGCAAGAAGGATATCATCCACATATAGAGCAAGGAAATAGATTTTGTTCCACTAACCTTTTGGTATATACATTGATCCATGATGTTTTCTTCAAAACCAAATGAAGTGATGATATCATGGAATTTTAAGTACCATTGATAGGAGGCCTACTTTAATTCATATATGGATTTCTTGAGCTTGCATACCAATTGCTCATCATTACTAGAGGAAAATCCTTTAGGTTGGTTCATATAAACCTCTTCCTCTAGATCACCATTGAGGAATGTTGTTTTCACATCCATTTGATGTAATTTAAGATCAAAATGGGCAACCAATGCCATAATAACACAAAGGGAGTCCTTCTTAGATGTAGGAGAAAAGGTCTCCTTGTAATCTATTCCCTCTTTCTGAGTGAACCCTTTAGTAACAAGTTTGACCTTATATCTTTCAATGTTGCCCAATGGGTCTTTCTTAGTCTTGAAGATCCATTTGCATCCAATGGCTTTTACACCATTAGGCAACTTTACAAGATCCTAGATTTCATTAGATGACATAGAGTTCATCTCATCTTTCATGGCATCATACCATAAGTTAGATTCCTTACAACTCATGGCCTGTGAAAATGTTTTGTGATAATTTTTGGCTCCTATGTTATGGTTAGACTCTTGTAGATACACCATATAGTCATTAGGAATCATTCATCACCTTACTCTAGTATATCTTCTTAATTTTGGTTCATCATTCTCTTGAGGACCATGATGTTCAATAGACTATTCAATAGGTTTTGGTATCTGTTGTTTAGCTAGATCTACTACTTCTTGATCAGTAGTTTGTGGAACCTCAATGATTGGTTGTTGTTCATTATGCATTTGTGCTTTAGGCATATTGTGCACAATAATCAGTCTATTGTTTGAAGTAGTGCGTTGAGCATTTGTATGATCTATCTCAGGAACAATGTTCCAAGATCTACTACTCCCACTAATCAAGTCATTCTCAAGAAATTTAGCATCCCTTGATTCCACAAACCTAGTAGTATGTGATGGGCAATAATATTTATATCCCATAGACCATTCAACATATCCAATGAAATACCCACTTATGGTCCTTAGGTCTAGCTTCTTTTCTTATGGATTATAGACTCTTACTTTAGATGGGCATCCCCAAACATGTATATGTCGCAAATTTGATTTCCATCCTTTCCATAATTCAAATGGTGTCTTTGAGACAGCCTTGGTTGGAACTTGGTTTAATATATACACTACCGTCTTGAGAGCTTTAGTTCACAAGGACTTAGGAAGCTTGGAGCTGCTAAGCATACTTCACATCATGTCCAATAATGTTTGGTTTCTTCTTTCTACAACACCATTCTAGTCTAGAGAACTAGGCATAATGTACTAAGCAAAAATTCCATGCTCTTGAAGAAACTTAGCAATTGGACTAGGTGCTTATCCATCATTGGTATATCTACCATAGTATTCACCACCTCTATCATATCTCACTAACTTCATTTGCTTACTGAATTGTTTCTCTACTTTAGCCTTAAACACCTTAAAGGCATCTAAAGCTTTGCTCTTATTATGAAGCAAGTAGAGATACATATATCATGAGTAATCATTAATAAAGATAAGGAAATACTTTTAACCATATGCATTCATATCTGGACTACAAATATCTGTATGTATGATCTTTAATATGTTTGAACTCCTCTTGGCATCTTTCTTTGACATATTGATCTGCTTTCCCTTTATGCAGTCCACACAAGTGTTAAAGTTGGTAAAATCTAGAGTACTAAGTACTCCATCATTTACTAATCTCTTTATTCTCTCAATAGAGATATGTCCTAATCTACGATGCCATAACATAGAGGATTCATCATTCATAACACATCTCTTAATGCTAGCATGAACATGCATAGAAGTATAAGAAGTTTGCTTTTGTAAATTAATGTTGAAGAGACCATCTGTCAATGTACCACTTCCAATAAGTTCAGATCTATAATATAGATTAAATATAGTGTTTAAAAAATTAAAGGTAAATCCTAATGATACAAGCCTTGAAATAGAAATTAAATTCCTTGATAAATTGGGAATATAAAATGTCTTTTCCAACTCTAAAACAAAACCACTACTTAAAACTAATTTTCATGTTTCAATTGCCTCCACATGTGAGCCCATCTTGTTGCTTGAATAGATGCATGACTCAATTGCCATTGGCTTCCTTAGGTTTTGCACCCCCTACAAGGAATTGGTAACATGGATTATAAAACTAGAGTCAATCTACCATGTGTCATGGCCAACATCAGCCATATTAGATTCAAAATAGACAAGTGAGAGTTGAGTACCTTTCTTTTCAAGCCATTTTTGATATTTAGGATAATCCTTCTTTATGTGTCCTTTCTTTTTGCAGAAAAAGCATCTGGATTCCTTCTTAATATTAGCTTGTGTAGGCAATTTGACCTTCCACTTACCTTTGGCTTTTTCTTTATTCTTTTCTTGTGTGACCAGATGCACACTCTCTTTCACTTCCATCACAAGTCTACCCTCTTCTTGCACACACATGATCATTAGTTTATTGATTTATCATTTGTTCCTATGTGTGTTATAAGAAATCTTAAAGGATCCATATTGTAGTGGAAGTATGTTTAAGATGTAGTGCACAAGGAAAGATTTTGACATCTCAACCTCAAGTGTTTTGAGTTGAGCCACTATATCCCTCATTTGCATGATGTGCTTACGCACACCATGAATTTCAGTGAGCTTCATGGATGAGAACTTCATTATTAAGGTACTAGTCAATGCTTTGTCTGATGAATCAAATTGTTCATCAATTTCCTTTAACAAAATGCATACATTATCATACTATTCTAGTGAACCACGCACACCAGCTGAGATCTTGATTTGTATGAACATAACACAGAGACGATTAGATCGCTCCCATTTTTCATAATTACCAATATCATCCAAATGGTTGGTTGTTGTAAAGGCAGGTGGTTCATCCTTACGAATAGCATAACCAATGTTCATCCAAACTAAATGAAGAAGAATTCTCTCCTTCCACACCTTGTAATTATCACCCTTTAATTTAGGAATGTCACATTTAAAATCAAAGTTGCTTACATGCTGTACAATTGCATAATTAAACATGATTATGTCACTAAATCTAAGGTTAAAATTTCATAAGACATGTTTACCAATGTAAATCATGTAAAAATATAAATCAAATGACATAAAATTACCTATGGGCTAAATTTTAATTCAAACATATTCATATATCCTTATGATGAAATTGTTAAATTATATTACTTTTCTTAATCCCTGTGGGCAAATTAAGAAAAATAATTTAACATACATCCTAATTAATCATATTAAAAATAATAAAAATTCTTGTGGGATAAAGTTTAGTATATTACATATGATTAATCACAATTTAATTTTCCATATGTGATCCAAAACTTTTAACAATTTTTGCACAATTAAAGATGCTGTGGCTACTCTCTAATCGTACACAAAAACTAAAGATCACAAGTTACAATTTTATGCAAAAGAAAAAAACTATGCATTACAAAATTTTTAATATTCTTTAAATAGAGCAACTTTATGCATAGTTCAAAACTCCAAAATATCACCTAAACAGGCACCTATCATGCCTTTTAGAAAGGACCCACATAAACCAATGCTATAGAGGTTAGTAATTTTATAGGGACATCCATCACAATCATAAACAGGCCTTCCACTGACTAACCAATAATGGCATCAAGATAGAGATAGAGATGCAATTATGATACCAAATGTAAGACAAAAATTTGTGGATTGCACAAGAAATTTTCATGCATAGATAACCGAAAATGCACAATGTGGAAAAAAATGGAATTGACCTTCAACCATTGATGTCTTGAATTAAACTTGACATTTAGATTCTTCTTTCACATCGGTGCTCTACAACGATGGTGTATGCAACCTCTAAGCATTTGTGAAAGGGACCAGAACTACAATCCTGCTATGATTCATGATGCCTTTGTTCTTCCATCAAGAATGAATTTATAGGCCATGAAGTCAGTTACCATGAGAAATTAGAAAAATTGAGAGACCTAATGCTAATGCATAAAAAAATGTGTTACTAGATATGGAGACAACCTTGATGCATTAACTATCGCATAAAAATGCATTAGTGGATATGGAGGCCACCTTGATGTGTTAACTAATGCATAAAAATGCATTAATGCATAACACATGCAACATAAAGTAGTTTTTTTCTCTTTTAGGTTCATAAAAATGTTAAGATATCAAATATTAAGATTAAAAATCTCTTTGAATGTTTTAAAAAATTAAAAATTAAAAACAAACAACTCTTCTAATTGGCTAAAATTTCTTAATCTTTCCTCTTATCTATAATCTTTTGTTAAGGAAATGGCTAAATGTGGTTCAAATATATATTACGTAAGATAATATATTTTGATCACTTAGTTATGCTTAGATAGTACATGGAGTTTGCAAATATGTTTGATACAAAAATTTTGTATTTGTTTTATTAATTTTGTAAAATCATATGATTCAGTAATCTATACAAAACTATAGTTGCGCTTACATAAAATTAGCCTCCCTTTTATATTTGATTGCAACAACTCAAAGATTGTATGAGGAAGTGATTATTGAAATTATAGAAAATAATTTAAAGATAAAACTTTAATTCCAAAGCAAAATTAGAGTTAAGCAAGTGATATATTTATTGATGAAATGCAAGAATGATTGTGTAACGGAGAAGATAGTCATGTTATCAAAATTGAAACCCAAGCATTGAATCTTCTTTTATATGCAGATGATGCTGCCTTTATTTCCACTACTATAGAAGGTATACAAAATATGTTACAAATTTTGGAAAATTATTATCATTCATTTGGTCTTCAAGTAAATGTAGACAAAACCAAATTGATGATCTAGGGTATGGGAAATAACTATTATAACTTCCATTTTGGAGATACGAATGTGTAAATTGTAGATTCTTTTAAATATTTATCTCATTTATATTAACAATTACATGTAGGGGAAGTGCATCAAAGAAAAAATAGTAGGAGGTTTCAAGGCTCTATATGCTTTCAAAGATAAGTATAAGGATTTAGGCCTATGGGTTTAGAAGGTTAGAAATAAGTTTTTCAAATTTTCATCTATCTTACTGTATTGTATGGATACGTTGTTTGGGGACCTAGACTTGGTGCTAAACTTTGACAAGATATTTAAAAAATGAAAGAAACTTTTTGTCTCGATGAGTTCAAGGTGAAGATGTAAATACCTTACTTAATGTTATTATGTGAATGTGACTATTATCCTTAAAAGTAGAAGCCAATAATTCATTACATGCACTCATAGTTTGCATATCTCAAGGCAAGATAAATTCTCTAAAGTATTTCTTGAAGATTCACAAGACACTGGATAGTATTTTTAGGGGATGCAATGACTAAGAAAATGGAATATCTCTTGGAAGAACCTGCATCAAAATCCTAAGGATGTTTGCCAACTAGCCAAGAAAAAGGTTCTAACACAAATGTGGACTAATGCGGAAGGCAAGAGACAATTTTACTTATAGCACATTAAATCTAATAAACTAGATGTAGAAGCTCACTATCTCTTAGCTACTATTCCGATTGAGTATCGGAATGCTATTAGCAAGCTTCGCTTAAGTTTTCATCATCTTAGAATTGAAAGTAGAAGATAGATTCACCTCCCTTAAGAAAAGTGCATTTGTAGATTGTGCATATCAGAAGCCTTTGAAGACATATGTTTCTTTCTTATGCTATGACTACACATTTGAGATAGCGTTATAATGTTACAATAAAAGTCTGTATGATTTTTTTGATGTCTCCATTAGTATTTAGTCAATTTGTAGAGTCTATCTTTATTTTTCATGAAAATGAAATATCTATTCAATAGATCCTATAGGTTTTTAAACATTATAAGTCTTCATTTCATTTCATAATCAAAGGGTCATTAACACAGATTTGAGTAGAAGGGTTTATCAAATGCATCTTATAAAGCCATTATTAGAGATTGTAGAGGTTGAGATTAGGCCTTATGAATGTTATAAATGTGTTTCTTACCTTAATCTTCTAAATCACTTTGATGAGTGGTGAGGTACCCCTAGTACCCCTACACTCAACCATACAAATACAAGTGTCTCATGCGCGATTCAGTCGAACTCCAAGGACTAAGTGCTTATGTGCCTTATGGAACACTTAAGGTTAATCAATCGCTATCTTCCCAAACTTACTTGGATTTTCACGGTTGTATGGTTAAGTAATTTTGAGGTATGTGATTTTTATATCTTTTCTCTTTTTATGTCTTTACGCCAAGAGGGAAGG
Organism: Gnetum montanum; assembly: GCA_015680685.1. NCBI lineage: Eukaryota > Viridiplantae > Streptophyta > Gnetopsida > Gnetales > Gnetaceae > Gnetum > Gnetum montanum. The sequence goes on from MNCI01004556.1 coordinate 160,128, forward strand.
GTGAAGAGACTAAGTGACTAACTTTCATTAACTACTCATTAACTAAGTTCTAATTGTCCTAGCACCAGTATCTATTCCCACTTACCGCACACACCCTGAACCAGTGCAATGCTGCTAGGATTACCAAACGCTACTCGTTACTTGGTTACCAAGCATTGCACACATGCTTGAAGCGGTTGTACTAAATGCACTTAACTAGGAGAGTCAAGGGTTGAGAGAGATTTAATTATCTAGGAAAGTATTTAAACATTTGATAATAATTAATTCCTATTTAGCTTAGTCCACATGTTACAAGGTTTATCAGAAAGTTCATCTTTATTTCTATACACAAATGTGTGCTCAGGTATAATTTTCTCGAATAAAGATCCATTCACTTTGAGACTCCTACTGCAGGCACATGGAAATCATTCTAACTCTAGAATGGGAAAACTACTATAGTCTGGCTAAGGTCTAGATCTAGATGGATAAATAAGGAAAAGCCACTTCTTATTTATAGACATTGAGGTGGGCTATAATATCATGTACACGATATCACATCCCATCATACCCCCATGACTGAATGAAAACTCGTCCTTGAGTTCCTTACAAAATATTGGGAAGGTATGAGATTATTAAATAAAATGATACTAGTGGTGAATGGGATGACATGTGAATAGATCATCATTACAATACATGACAAAAGTAGTGTTCATGACAACAAGAGTGAACACTATACACATTTGACATCTAGCCTTATTTGGCAGCTGAGAGAGAAGAGAGAAGAGAAAAGAAGAAATCTATTGTTGTCAACTTCAAGATTATGCCTTTCATTGTCCATCCATAAATGCACTATCAATCATGTTCCTTGCATAACTGCTTCAGCACCAGTCCATTCCATGTGTTCCCTCCAGATCCAATCCATTGTTGTATGATTGCCATCTACACATACAACACAGTCTTATATTAGCAAGAGTAAATGAATCATAATGCAGTTAATACCTTACCTTAGTGTAAGGTCCATTGGCTGAGTTGTGGTATGGCTAATGTGGATTTGGAGATATAATACTGGTGACTACTTGAGGTGTAGGGGTTAAGAGAAAATTGAAAAAATTGGACCAGGATCCCCATGATTGAGAGCGAACCTTTGGTAGCGATAGAATGGAAAAATATAAGGGACAAGAAAGATGGAGAAAAAGAAACAACAAAAATCCTAATAAATTGGATGTCAAAGATGGAGATGAACAAAATAAAAGATGATTGCAGAAATGTTCAAGGGAAAGAAATTAACAGATGTACCAAATAGGAATGCCAGTGGGTCCTCCCCAAAGCAGGCTCATGCCCTTAATGCCCTGACAATCCCACATTCAAAGAGTCCATAGGCTCTAGAAATGTCATTTGAAAGAAAGAGTTAAAGTCTTAACCACAAGAGTTTACTAAAGAGAAAACAATGCATCAACCAAGATATGGACTATTGATACAACTTGCAATGAGGTAAACAATGGAGAGAAAGATGGAGAGAAGAGAATGGAATGGAATCCCAAGAACAAGGTTGTGTAAAGTCCCTTGTGTATTTCATGGTTAATGTGACTTGATAGATCTCATTCCAAATCCAGCCTTAAACAAACCACATCTAGTGACTTCACATTAACACATTCAGCCAATCCATCCACTTGAATTCACAAAAATGCTTCCGCTAGAAAGTCACCACCATTCCAATGAAACAAAAAAGGAGAAAGTAGGAAGCGAGAAGGGCCTTAGTTAGAGGGAACATGTTTATAGTTCCATAACCAGTGCTTGTAGCCTGGACGATTATTTCATCTAAGGGATGTGCTTTGAATTCTCGCTTTTCACTTTCCACTTGTGTTTTTTTTTGTCTTTTTACGTGAGAACCACACCATGCAAAGACTTTTTATTTTTATTGGCTCAGCTTCCCGATAATGGAGCAACATCAAAATGGTAAGGAAAACCCAAGAAGAAAAAATTTAAGCACCCAAGAGAATGGCCAACACAAATGCATCAAATCCCCTTGAAGTCACACCATTTTCAATCCTTGAGTCCTTCCTTAGTTTGAGAAATGCCCAGTCACTGATTCGTTGATAGTTCTTATTATTAAGAAAGGGATTGTACATTTCCAAGCCAAGAGAGACCATAGAACTTTATGGATGCATGGATGATGTGGACTCATTGCCTATTATATCAAAAGAACCATACCTTAGTATCAACATTATAACTCAAAGGTAAAAACCAAACATTAGTAATCAATGGAATACAGTTCATACCATCTTTAGGAGCACTTATTAGGTGAAAAACTTAACAAAATAGATAAACACACAAATAAATGAAGAAGTATGAATGATGTTGCAAAAAAATAATAATAAAAGTTAAAGAAATTTATAAAATAAAAATGTGTAAAACAAAAACTTAAAAAAGGAACTGAGGGCCTCAAATGATCAGCATAGGTGGCTATCTCCCCCATGACTGAATTGAAAGGGAGAGATCTAAAATAATGAGCATTTTTTTGAATTTTTTAGAAGTGTTCAACTTCTCCCAATTGATGTTTTTAGGTTAAGGGTTGGAAGTTGGCAACGATCTTACTCCAGTGCATCTATGCTTTCGATGTGAGCGTAAGTTGTTCCCCCCAGTTAGCTCCATGCATGTTGGTAAGTTGCTCTTTGGATCAGCTATCAATCACGGGGTGCCTTTTTGTTGTGTGGTTGCTACATACAGGCACTTGTGTATGTTAATTTCTTATGCACACTAGTTGCATGTAGGCAATGTTGAGCATTCCTGTACACAATCACCCTTTATATCACTGTATGTGATGCATGGAACTTTTTTCTTCTCGATCTTCCCATAAGTTTTTTCCTTAGATATTTCCAGGGAAAGATCGTAGATTCCTAGGCATGCGTTTATGGTACTTAGGCATGTCCTTCCCATTATTATTGGGATGTCCCCTTTGTCATTATTTACTTGGATCACTAGGAAATCAGCTAGGTATGACCCCCCATATATAGTGGTAACAACGTCCTCCAGCAATCCCAAAGAAACGACGATGGATTGGTTAGCCAAATTTAAGTGAATATTGCTCTTCTTTAGTGGAGGCAGGTTCTAGGCTTTATACATCTCCTATGATATTAAGTTGACTCTAGAACTTGAGTCGAGAAGAGCTTTACGAGGTTCATTCCTAGCGACTTGGAGGTAGATTAAGGGACTTTCGGTGTCAAAGAATTTCCTAGGAAGGTGGCCCTCCTTGATCTAGTTAGTGACGGTATGTGTTAACATAACTGTGTGCGTTGAGCTCTATTTTTGTTTTGAAGGGAGCTCCAAAGCCTTATTTGATAGAGGAGCGTTTAGAGAATCAACCTCTTGTGGTTGTGAGAGCTTGGTTGGACTGTTGGTTCTAAAGAAAGGTCTTCTCTTTGTACGATTGTCAGAACCAGCAGTGGGTTGAAGGTTTATAGCTCTTGTAGTATTATGTTGCTATGGTTGAGTGGGGAGTTCCCCTTGCATTGCTGGAGTGGTTGGTAATGGAGCTATCAGTGTGAGAGTGACGGATGGATTCGAAGGATGGTATATATGTCGTGTGTCTCTCCTAGGAGAAGGAGTCCTATAATACTCCTAAGCTTGGTAGTGACGTTGTGGAGTAACGTGACCAATAGAGTCACTTGGAGAGATTGGCTACTACATGTAATAGCCATATGGATCCAATTACCTGTAAGGGTATTGTTGCCTTGGCAGTGGCATCCCCCATGACTATGGGTATTGCCACTGTTGGTGTTGCTCAATAGGTTGTGGTGGAGTTCCACTTGGATAATACATTAAAGGTTGGTGGAACTGCCTTGGGTTACCTTGGGGATAAGGTAACCTTTGAGGTGCTTACCATTTGTTAAGTCTTGGGTTGAGTGCATACACCCCAGACTCTTGTAGATGTGAGATTATTGGGCAACATCCCTTAGGATGGTCATATTGGCATATCTCACATCCACCATCATTGTCTATATTAGAATTCACAACCTCTCTGGTGATAGCCATTTTACCCTTACCTTTGTTACGTGCATGGTCCAAATCCCTCTTTTTCTTTTTATCATAGTCACTACTTCGCTCCTTAGACTCCTCTACAATTTTCAGAAAGGTTTCAAGTCTACTATCTAAGGAGATCCACATTTGGTCTACCTTTGTCGACATTTCTATTGTTAATTTTTGGAGCAGCAAGGTTTTTCTATTCACCATCTCCTCGAGTGGTGACTCTTCCTCCTCCTCACAGAATCTCACTCCCCTTTTTCAAAGGGAAGGATCATGGTTGAACTCTTTCGCACTTTCTCTCTTACGTAGCTCCCCTTCTTCCTCAGCTACTTGCTCTAGTAATCTATGAATTTGATGGGACCTAAGCTCTGATAATCTCCCTTGGGCATATGTTCCAAGGGTTCTCCTGGTTTCATGCCTAAGTCCATCTACAAGATGGCGTAGTTGATCTTGTTGCGAGTAACCATGGCCTGGGCAACGATGTAACAGTGCATAATAACGGTCCATGGTAGCATCCAAGGATTCATGATTTCCCTGCTTCCATCCTTGGATTTTTTTTCACAGGTTGAACACTTGGGATTATGTTTGATATTTATCATTAAACAGTTCTAGCATCATACTCCACCTCCTAATGGTTTCCAGTTCTAAGGACCGGTACTAGCTTTCCGCTTCCTTTACTAGTGTCCTTGGAAACAACTTTAATTTTTGCCACTCGTTCTCAATGTTCTGCAAGGCACATACATCGTGAAATCCCTATAGATGGTTTTGAGGATTAGAATTGTATCCCCCCTCAAATCGTGGGATATTATTCATGTCTAATCTCTTGATCCTACTATCTTTCTGGTGCCGTGTAGGAATTCTCATAGCCTTCGTTATGTCTAACATGCTTCGGGTTGCGACTAGAGGTTCTTTGTGGTCATTTCATTCATAACTTCTATGATGTCTACACGGTTCCCTACTCTCCCTTCTTCCATGCCTTAATTCCTTTAAGTGCCCTTGTCCTCGCTCTTGACACTCTCGTTGAGGTTTCTCACTCTATTTACCTTTATCCTCACGGTTAGGTTCCTTATGACTGCGCCCTGATACTAAAGGAGAGGGTGAATGTGATGATGAAGATGAAGAAGAAGGAAAACCATCATCATGATTATGTTTCCTACCTTCTCTTTGGTGGTCCCGGCCTCAATCATGATGACAATCAGAATGTCCATCCTTATCATATGTTTGTGTTCCCTCGTTGAACACTTGGTGTTTGTGGGGATTAGAACTAGGGTTGTGAATCGTGGAGTGAAGGTTCTGATACATCACCTCCTCACCATCGTGAGAAGGGGGGACATCGTTTTGTGAAGAACCTATTGAAATATGTTCACCACCCTCAATTTTGCTTATGATAGGAAAAGCATTATGGGGCCCCTTGCCCTTCAACGATGTATATTATCTCTCCTGTCATAAGTCCCTTTGATGTTGTGCTTTTGTGGGTTAGTAATCCCTTGTGTCAAAACTACATACAATGTACTTTGCATATAACTATGACATGCCTATTCATGCAAGAGCATGAAGGAGCATGTTGGGGACTACTCGATTTGGAGGCAACACTATGTTACCCTCCAAGTCTCTCCAATGCAATTTTTCATCTTGATGGAGAATAAAGGTAAAGTCAGGTACATATTCATCGTGATGAATATATACGACTCGGAACTGTCGGGAAACTAGCAGATCTGGGTTACTTGTGTTGTACCGCCGACTGTCTCTAGTGTTGTTCCTAGGCGGTGAAGTGCTTTTGTGCGAAGAAGAAGACATTTTTGTCTTATTCGGTGTGTCATTTACCGTTATCTTATTTTTTCTTGATTAACCCTAAGGGTTTGTTTAAGCTTCCCAACGATGTGGATGATATCCTATGTTCTACATAGCACACAAACAACTAAGTCCCTGGCAACGATGCTAATGATGAGTGACGAGGTACCCCTACACTCAACTATACGAATACAAGCATCTCACACATGACCTAGTCAAACTCCAAGGACTAAGTTCTTACGCCTTATGGAACACTTAAGGTTAATCAATCGCTATCTTCCCAAACTTACTTGTATTATCATGGTTGTATGGTTAAGTAATTTTGAGGTATGTGATTTTTATATCTTTTCTCTTTTTATGTCTTTATGCCAAGAGGGAAGGGTGAAGAGAATAAGTGACTAACTTTCATTAACTACTCATTAACTAAGTTCTAATTGTCCTAGCACCAGTATCCGTTCCCACTTGCCACACACACCCTGAACCAGTGCAACGTTGCTAGGATTACCAAACTCTACTTGTTATTGGGTTACCAAGCATTGCACACGTGCTCGAAGCGGTTTTACTAAATGCACTTAACTAGGAGAGTCAAGGGTTGAGAGAGATTTAATTATCTAGGAAATTTTTTAAACATTTAACAATAATTAATTCCTATTTAGCTTAGTCCAGATGCTGCAAGGTTTATCAGAAAGTTCATCTTTATTTCCGTACATAAATGTGTGCTTAGGTACAATTTGCTCGAATAAAGATCTATTCACTTTGAGACTCCTACTGCAGGCACATGGAAATTATTCTAACTCTAGAATGGGAAAATTGCTATAGTTTGGCTAAGGTCTAAATCTAGATGGATAAACAAGGGAAAGATGCTTCTTATTTATAGACATTGTGGCGGGCTACGATATTGTGTATGCGATATCGCAGGGCAGGACATGATATCGCAGACACAATATCATGTCCCATCACACTTTTATTATTATAATAAAGGAATGGCCCAATTTGAAGGAAAGGATCAAATACTTTAAACACTAATGGGAGGAATATTTCATGAGAAATATTTTACAAAGAAAAAATAATAATGAAGATGGTGTTCTTTTAGGGAAAAGCCCCTCTCATTAGGCATTGACCAAATAATTCCTTTCTAAAGAAAAATTTTTAAAAATCAATTATTTAGTAGTAGATTTGCCAAACCATCACATGAAAAGTGAAGCAATCTTAAACTGAAATTAAGTACATATAATAATTTGAAGGAAATAAGATGATGTTCACCTTTGGTTTAGAGGATCTCACTTTCAAAATTCATTTCATTTATAGATAATACTTAAATTAATTGTTTTTTTACCTCTTGATTCAAAAAAATTCAATCATAAATAATGGAATTTACACTGAGGTAGATTAGATCTCTTTTTAACTAATTTTTCAATAATAAGATTTGATTCATAAAATGCCTATGATCTTTTTGATCTAGAAATTTTTTCTTCAATTATGATGATATGCTTGATATTATTGATTTACAAGAGATTAAATTTTTTTAAAGAAAATGAAATTTGCTTCAAAATTTATTATATCTAAATAGTTTTGTATTTTTATGAAACTTACAAATATCAAAAGCAAGATATGTAAAGACATTGATTATCTCAAATACATCAATGAGGTAGATGAATGAATTCTAGTAAAAGATAATAAAATTTTGGATAAGGAAAAATTTATTTCTAAGAATTATTAGATAAATAATTCCAAGAAAATACTTTTAAGGAGAAGAACAAAATTTTGATTTGGTCAATGAATTTTCTTTCTTTAAGATGAAAAATAGAAAAGTTGTTTGACCAAATAACATTCTTATAGAATCTTAAAAAGAATAGGAAAATATAAGAGCTTAATAGTTAATATAATTATTTAAAAAAATTTTGAAAGCTAAAGAAATCTCTAGAAATTAAAGAAAATATTGTTGTTTTCAAGAAGGAGATGTACAAAATTGTGCAAACTATAGAAGAACTAGCTAATTAGCTATAATATTAAGCTTTAGAGAGAGTCATAAATCAACATCTAACACTTGAATCAACTAGATTAGAAAATCATTTTGGGTTTATGCTAGAGATATCTACTATAAAGGCTATTTTCTTGGTACACTAATTAAAGGAGAAATTTTAAAAATGTATAAAAAAATTTATACATGATCTTCATTGATTTAGAAAAAGCATACAATAGAGTGTCTATAGATATCATTTTGTGGACCTCATGAAGGAAAAATATCTCTAATAAATATATTAAATTAATTTAAGACATGTATGAAGGTTTTACCATTAGAGTTACCATAGCTTGTGGAATCACATTTTGTTTTTAAGTTATAGTAGGTCTACATTAAGGCTTTGCATTTAGTCAATATTTATTTGCTATTATTATGAATAAATTAATAAAGAAAAGACATGATATAATTCCTTGGTGTATGCTATTTGGAAATAATATTGTGTTAATAGATAAAAGTCTACAAACTATTACTTTTAAATGGAAAAGTAGACATATGTTCTAGAATTACAAGGTTTAAAAGTTAGTAGAAGGAAGATAAAATATATGGAATATAATTTTAGTTAAAACATAAATAGTGGTAAAATATAAGTGATTATGCAAGGCCAAAAAGTCCCTCACTACAGATAATTCTACTATCTAGGATCAATGCTCTAATCAAATAGTCAATTTGATAAAGATATAAGAAATAGGATTGAGGTAGGATGATCAAAATAAAGTTAGGCTAGTGTTGTTTTATTAAATAAAAGAATCTCAATAAAACTAAATCAAAAATTTTATAGGATAGTAATCAAGCGCACTATATTTTATGGTGTTAAATGTTGGGAAATACAAAATTGGCATGTGATGAATCATTAGTTGACTGAGATATAGTAGATGCTACCTGGCATCTATGTTGTAGCATCCCTGTCGATGTGTCTCAGTTGGCTACTACATTATAAATGCTACATCACATCTACGATGTTGTAGATGTGATATCACAACTACATCAATGGATATGCATCGACACAACCTTGTCAATGTGTTCCCATCAATGCACTCTCATTAACACATGTGTTGACATGTACGTGTTGATGCAGTGTCTATTTTTGCCTATAAATACGCATGCACCCATCGTGTATTTGGCATTCTTTTGTTAATAGAGTAGCTGAACCCTTGCAATTTTATTCCTTAGTCTTAGAGAATAGTCAATGAGTGCCCATAATGTAGATCTAAGTCATTTGTACTGTTGGCGACCGTTTGGGATGCGACCGCCAACGAGTGTTCTCGAACAGGATTTAGGTGCTTGCTGGTCTCTAGCAACACCAAGGCCCAGATACCTCCAAATAGACTCAGTAGTTAATGTGAGTATGTGTCTGTGCTGTTGTGAAAAATGAAATGATTGGGTTGTGTGTAAAACTATAAAT
>MNCI01004556.1:169825-209086 GCA_015680685.1 Gnetum montanum
TACATGCAGAGGCTCTCTTACAACAATCTCAATAGCAGTTCTTATACATTGCACAATAATAAAATTCACTACTAAAATGCTCTTAAGGCATTTAAACACAAACTCTTCTATGGAAAAATTTTAATAGAAATTTTCTATCATGCAACAAGAACAATAAGAGCAATATAAAAATCCCAAAGTTACTTGCCAAGCATGATACTATCTAAACCACTAGCTAAAAAATTTAAACAAAATAAAAAAATAAATATAACTCACAAGACTATGACAAAGAGGCTGAAATGTTGTCTTTAGCAAGTCATCTTACAAGTAATCTTTCACAATGTCTTCTTTTCAATCTTCCTCCAAGACCTCGAGTGTAAGACCAAGTCTGATAAGTGGGGCACTTGGTCTGTTAAATGTTTATGAGAAATTATCCATACCACAAAAATATTTACGAAAGTGGGGCACTTTTCCCTAAGTTCCCTTGTTACTACACCAATAATTAATAAAGATGAAACCGCATTTTCATCATCAATGGAAACTGGTGGTTTGTGGGATTAATGGATAACTGATAACCGGGATTTTGTTTGGAAAGGACCAACTATTTTTCACATGGCTGCTAAAGCAAGCTTCACATTTGTGGCGTGCAGGTCATGCTTGTGCAGCTGCTTCACCCATTCGTTCACCCCCTACTGGTATGCCTTAAATGTGGGTAAATATTTGCCATTGTCACCAATGTGGCTTGTAAATTCGCTGCCCGCTTGTATTGTCTTGGTTTTGTGTTTTTTTTAGAACAACAAGTTGTCAATTTCATCAACAATCGAAGGCATGTTCACGGATTTCTTTATGGCCTTGACGTTTTGAATTAGATTCGCAATGTGCTTGGGCACTTTTGAAAATTGGAGCTTCTTTATATCCAGTTCCGTACCCGTGGCTTTCTTGGCCAACCCAACCACGGGTGCTGCACATTTTCTCAATGTTGGGTCGGTTATGAACTCTTTAGCCTTGTTCATGGCATTTTTTACTACTAAGAATGCCTCCTTGATTTTGCAAAATAGTCCATCCGCGTCTACATCTGCATCCATGAACAGTCCAGCATCTGCATCTGCATTTGTGTTTGCAGCTATATTCACCTCTGAGGAGAACTGTGCTTTGTTGAGGGATGACAACCCTGCTCCTTTTTCTCCTCCTCCTCCTTGTGTGGAGGCCAAATCAGTATCTGTAACCAGCATCAGCATTGCTGCCATTGTCCATACCAGCATTGCTCCCTGCCTAGTAGCTACCATCTATGTTTTCTTTATTCCTTCAACTTGCTACTGATCTCTTTCTTGTCTAAGATTTTACATTCTTTGATGAGTTTGTAGTTCTTTTGAAAATCTTTTCAAATTATTTGAGGCAGAGCGCAGATGCTTTGAACAAATATCGACAGCCTGAAAAACTATTTTCTACCAATCTTCTCCCACTCGTTCTTTACCAGTATCCAAGGATTTACCAGTTATTTTATTTATTGTTTTCATTCGTTCCATCTTTTCATCCAACATTTTTTTAGCTAATGGAAATGAATGATAGGAACCAATACCTTTTCAAACTATGTCTTGCCATTTCAAATAGCTATATTGAAATATTTTGGAGGTCTCAATCATCTCATATCTCTGTTCCATGAAATGGCCAAAATGTGCCAACATGTACGACATCTTATTTGAATGGTAATGTACCTAGACATATTCCATGAATGGCACTAATATTGAGATTGATTCTTATTCATTTTAGCACTTTAACTTAGATTAAATTTAATTTCCATGCAATTCATATTCCATGTACTTAGTTAATATTTACATTTTCATGCATATTAATGAATTGGTAGAATGAGCGTGATCAATTTCAAGCATAAACACATATTTGCTTGGTAATTGTAGTAGCATTATTACTTGGTTCACCTAGTAGTGTAATGCTCAATAATCCCAATAGTGGAGAGACATGGGTTCAGGACATGTATGACAAGCTAGGAATAGAAATTGATCACCCTTAGCATAGTTTAGACTTTATCTTCTTATTGTTAATTAGATTAAATAATTAATTTCTCTATTATCATTAAGATTAGTTTGGACTAAATCATATGCCTCACCTTCGACCAAATCATACATGACAAAGCTACCACTAGTCAAAGTGGGAAGATAGTGTCCTATGATGAATGCATAACAATGTGGATGCCAAACTAGTTCCATCCATAAGAATTTGACTGACTCATATGTGAACGTTTGTGATTCGTATGGTTGGGTGTAGCAGGTACCCACTATTCATCATTGGCATTGTTGCTAAGGATGGTGCTAGTTATCTAGATTAGTTATATTATACATGATAACTATAGGTGTATTAACGATATATATTTTAGAAAATATTAATATTTTAAGTCACACATGTTACAACCATGTCTTCTTCACAAAGGGTCAAGAATGCATCACATGATGAAAACACTAATAGGATAAATCATAGGATCTATACTGAAGAAGAAAATTGGAGTGAAGAACATCAAGCAGGGGCTTCATATGCTCATTTAGATGTATGTTCAACTAATGCAGATAGTCCTAGAGGAGATGGAGTGAGTCCTAGAACAAGGAGGACTTCAAGGCCTAAGACCTCCTCTAAACCTAGAAAGATAAATCAAGGGACCATAGGGGAAAATATAGGAGCCATGAAGATTCTCCAAGTTCCTCATCTTCCTCTTCCTCTTTAATGTCTACTGTTGACAAAGATGAATGTAGGTATAGAGATAGAGCTCTACTATGGGGTCAAGATAAAGATAGAAATTGAAACCCAAGGGAAAAATCAAAAACATCAAATTGAGCATAGACAAGATCATCATAATCAGATGAATAGAAATATAGATTATCACCATGATGTATCTAATATAGATGAATCTTTGTTGGCTACTAGGGACCTAACATAGATTTGGGAGGTAGTTTAAATACCCCAAAGGCATCAAAGGAATAATCACATCAAATGACTTAATATTAACAACATTTCTAAATCTAGGAGAGGCTACAATTCTAATCCACAACATCATTTACAAGTCTTTCATGATGCTTGTGTATGCCTTGCAAAACATTGAATGCAACTGGAAAAAGCTTAAGCTCTTTTCTAGGATACTAATAGATGAAGTTGAAAGTTGGTATAGATCATTGGAACCTAATTTTATTCACTGATGGTTCACAATGCTAGAAATCTTCAATGAGAAATACCAAACCTATGCTGAGTGTCCAACCTGAGAAAACAAATCCAAGGGTGGAAGTAAGAAAATCATGAATCCTTGGATGTCACCTTGGATAAAATCTATTCACTACTACATAGATGTCATGGCCATGATTTCTCTCAAAAAGAGAAAATTTTCCACACCATAGATGGGATTCATAAGAAAATGAGGAAGATCCTTGGGATTTATGCCCAAGTTAGTTATCTGAATTGAAAGCCCCTAAGATACAAAGGCTAATCAAGTGGGTGGAAAAAGAAGAAGGAGAGCTATGTAAATAAGTGAATGTAGAGGAATATAATTGGGAGCAAACTTTTCAAAAGAAGAGGATCAATATCTATGATGAGGAACAAGAGGTAAACCTTGATGAGGTAATTTCACAACAAATCTTCCTAATACAAGAGTGGATCATTAAGCTAGAAGGAAGGATGGGTATCATGTGGGAGTTGATGGATGAAAAAGTTACAACTTATGTGAAAACCATAGAGGAGAGAGTAACATAACAGGAATGAAGTGATCAAAATAAGAAAGGAAAAAGAACCAAGAAATAGCTAGGAATACTTATCAGCAAAAAGGAAAAATAGCTATAGAAGAAGAGGCTATAGACTCAACCATAGAAGAGGATGATGGATGTGACATCTACCTATATGATCATCCAAAGGGCTATTGCCCAATCATGTTACATCTACATGAGTATTGGGATTTTGCTTTGAATCCCAAGTTTGTACAAAAGAAAATTCCTAGGAAATTACCTTACTCACAAGGCAATTATAGATAGTCCTACAACCAACCATACTATCCTAGTGGGACTTCTTATTAACCCCAAAACTACTATCAACTGTAGTGTCAAAACTCATAGTCGTGGGGGAGGCCATCATCAAACTAGCACTACCCTTGCTGCCAGTTAGATCATTCAATAGCTTATTTCCCTGATTGGTTCTACTTCTTCTACCTCAAATCACTACCTCATGCCTCTCATCCTCTGTCATATCCTTAATATTCTCATACTTCTCTCCATCACATGTCACTAACAACACAGGAAGGTTCAACACCACAACATCAACAAAAGAATGCCACTTATGTTATGAACATACATGAAAATAACAATGCTAGTAGATCTCAACAAAAGTCTTAGAAGCATCCTTTCTTTAGGATGGCTTCCTCACTTGGGCACAAAACTCATAGACCTACTAACTTATCAAAACCAACACAAGGAAAATCAAGTGCAATATCCTTTCCAAAATAAGGTCTCCTAATCATATGAAAAAGCCAACAACCATCATTGTTCCAATACAAGACATAAAAGATGAACCTATCACTATGGAGAGACAGAAACCTCCATGCATCACTAATAATAAAGAGTGTAGTTGTGGGGTCAAAAGTTCCAAATATTAACACAACCCCTATACCAACCCACCACAAAGCTAAGGAACAAATGTGTGAGCAAAAATAGGTCTACACAGTAGCCACTAAACCATAAGACGCCTAGTGGCTTTGAAATGGGAGTACAAAATTGTTTAAAATATGCATGGAATCAGCCAAATTGCTTATTAACTCTTGTCTTGCCTTTATGTTTAGTTGTGGGGGAGATACCTTATCCTAATGCAACAACTAAGTGCTTTTTACTTTTTTGTTTTACAATTTTTTATCATTATTGTATTTATTTTAACATTTTCTAATTCTTAATATGATTTTCATTTCTTAATATTTTTTTTCTTTATAATTTTCTATTTTCTTGAGTCATTTTCTTCATGGTTTTTTATTCATAATATTTCTAGTCATGGTGCAGAAGTCAATGCTATGTGTTAAGTTTTTATGCTATGCTATCAAGATGATTTGGTAAGTAATTGTGTAGAGTAGTGAGAGCACCTTACCATCCTCCAATTCTTTGAATAAAAGGTCTTTATCATGAAAAAAATTTGGTTCTTCTTTCATGAAACTCAAATTAATGAATGATCATTGTACCTTGGAGAAAGAGGAAATGACCAAGTGGGAATGGCAAAGGGTGTGACCTCAAGGGGACTTGTTGGGTTCTTTCCTTGAGTTCCTTCATGTGGTTTGTGACTCCTCTAGAAATGTATCATCACTCCTCCATCAACTAATAAAAAGAAAGCTATGTCTTCCTCCATCGACCAATAAAAAGAAAGCTATGTCTTTGCATGGTGTGGTTCACATCTTATTCAGAAAAAAAAATAACAATGGAAATTCAAAGCACACCCCTTAGACACAATAATGGGTTACAAGAACTTCTAGAAAAATAAGTTACCCATGCCTGAAGGTACCCCTCTAACTAAGGCCCTTCTTCTTTTTTCTTCTCTTTTTGGAGGATGATTGTTCTTTGTGGTTGTTGTGAACTCATGATGGTAGGCATGAAGGAATACATAAATGCAAGGTCACTATTAATAGTATGAACTTAGTTTGAAACTTGGATGGATAGTTATGATGATCATTTTAATCACAATTAACACAAGATCCTATTGTAGACATAGTAAAGTACCTTACATCCTAATCTCTACAACCCCATCTCATCCCCTTATTCACCTCACTACTGCATGCAATTATGAGCCTCTTGGTTTTGTGTAGTATAGTGGAAAATCCCAACCAAGGTAGTTGTATGTTGTTTAGAATAAAGGCATGATCTCCATTTATCTTCTAAGGTGGCCATGGACATCTATAGAAGTGGTTACACAAGGGCATTATGGTAGGAGCCTGCTTTGGGGAGTACCCACTTGCATAACTTTTGTTGATCATGGCTCTGAACCAAACCTCACATCTTCTAGAACATCATTGATGGCTTCTGTAAATTTATGCATGTGTTTGGAACTACTTGTCATCACTTTCAATTACTTTTTCCTTAGCTTTCTATTAAAATATCCTTCAAATTTTAAATTTCTTTTCCATCCTCTACACTAGACTTTTGGTTTTAATTATTCAAAAATTTGTGCGCTTCTGATGTTACGCTCATTTATGGTGGGGGCTAGGGATGTATGTTTTGAAATTTTCTAACATCCTATTTTCAAAAATTATGGTAACTAATAGTAATTAATCAAAATAATGTGAATAGCTTGCCAATTTTAGTTACCTTATTACCTTAAGAATAGTACCTTGTCATTACCTTGTACTTAAATGCTAAACATTTTAAGCTAACTAAGGGATCAAAAAAGGATTAATTATAAAGGAAAATTTACCAAAGCTAATGTTGATCCTTTGGTGATTGCAGGTGATGCTAAAATAGAAGCCTAAGGTGGAAGGTCAAGTAACCATGAAATTTTACCAAAAATCAAACCTCATCTTATGACTACATTGGAGTAGGCCTAGACTATGTTGGCTAGCTTAGTCCTAGTGTAGTCATGATCCTCAGGTGATTTGACTAGTGATTTGACATTCCAAATAGCTTAAAACCTAACTTGGAAACCCAGAACCTTGCTTGGCCTAACCCAACTACAAATTCACCTTATTTTAACCTTGGAAATGCCATGTCTCCTCCATTTACATTGAGGCTAGCCCCAACTATGCTAGCTAGCATAGTCCAAATGGTAAATGAGCATTTTAGTGTCCAAACAACCTCCAAAATCAACCATCCTGAGTCAAAACCCTAGCTAGAAACATCGATAATCCTAGGAATCCAAGAACATGGTCGATTGACCGTAGAAATTTATCAAAAGCTAGATTTCACACTTACAATGCTAATATAGGCCATGGTTATGCTTGCTAGCATAGTACCAGTGTACTCATGATTGTGAGTTGATTTGACTAGTACCATGACATCTTGAATAACCTAAAATTTGACTCAGGAAACCCATAGGATTGTTTGACATTACTTAGTCACAAGTTCACTTTGTTTTGATCATGAGAATGTCTGATTCTATTGATCTACATTTAGGCAAGCATGGGACTAAGTTGGCTAGTGTAGTCCCTACATAGCTCCTATTCTAGGGTGGTTAAACCAACATCATAGCACTCAAAATGGTCAAAAACTTGATTTGGGAAGCATGGAACCCTAGAATCCTGAGGTTAGCTATGGTTTGGCCTTGTTCAACCATGAAAGCTTAGTGTTTGGTCCATCTACACTAAAGAAATCCTTAACTATGCTAGCCACGATAGTCATGAGGTGTTCGTGCTAAAACTCCATCTTTTGAAACCTATTTTGACTTCCAAATGGCCTGTTTGACCTTTTTAGGATCCTACGCTACCCTAGGAAGTTGATGGAACATCGGTAGCAACTCTAAAACCCCATAAACCTACTTTTCCAATGCATCTACATTGGGACTATAGTTGCAAACGTAGTCCTAGCATAGTTACCAATATTTGACATCATTTGCAACTTCCAAAGGGTCAGAATAATGTCAAAATTCACCAATCTCCAACCCTAGTCCATTGCACTAGCCATACAGACCATCAAGACCCTATAATTGGTCATAACAAATTTAGAAAGTCATCTACTAACACCAACTACATTGGAGACTATCCCAACTATGCTAGCTAGTGTAGTTTTGGCTGGGCCCAGTGTAGTCACAACAAAAGATCTTAATTTTGACTTCAAATAGCCTCCAAATGATCTCACCAAATGCCCAAACTCACTTGTCAACCCTATAGACCTACACCATGGCCCACTAAGGCCTAAAATTTTCAAAATTTAAGCTGTTTAATCAATATTGATCATATTTTCCACATGTTTCCCATCCTTACTTATTTGGCCTTACTCAATGGTATTTTGACTTGTTTAGGCCTTGTTACGCATTCTTAGACTTCATCGTTTGATCCCATGATATCATTTAGCTTTATTCTTAGTCATTGGAGCATCATTTGATCATGTTGTATCAAATGTTATTATCACTTGGTGTCGCTCAACCTTGGAAAACTAGATTTGACAATTACACCATTGGATCTCATTATGCCCTTGTTTTACCCTTCAACTCATTGTTTGATGGGATTTAACCATCTTTTGAGCCTTATTTAAACTTATTTTCCATTATTTGATTATCATTTAGCCCCATCCCATGACAGTGATCCTTGGGTCTATCATGTCTACTTTATTTTGGTCCCTATGACCATTGTTGACTATGTTTTGACCTTTTTTGGCATTTATAGGAGTGATTGACCATTGTTAAATTATCATTTGGCCACATTTGGCCACCATCTAGTCTTTATTTGGCCTCATTTCATGCTATTTGGCCTTTAGTGTGCCCTACCCATCTTAACTCCCCTTTTTATGACCTTTGTTGTCCTTGATTTAACCTTAATGGACATGATTGAATGGAGTTTTACCATCATTTAGCCTTCTTGAACTACATTCTACCTTTTATTGGCCTTCATTTGACCTTGTTTAGTCTCTATTTTGCCTTATTTGTCTACACCTACCTTTAGTAACATTTAAGTGGCCTTATTTAAATCCTGTTTGGCCTTTAGCTTAATGTATTTTGACTATTGCTAGTGTATTTTACTTTATCTTAGCATTGTTTACTCATTTTATCACATAGGTGCCACTTAATGTGCTCATGATTGATATGCATGATTTAAGTATGGACATCTGGGAGTAATTCAATGGGCCTTTGAGTCTAACTGGACCTCATGGTAATGTTGAACAACGCATTGACATTAGTTGCATAGATCTTGAGCTTGAGAGTCCAATCAATCACATAGCCTTGATACAGAAACCTAAAGTATGGCCTAAAAACCTAGTTAAAACTCGTGACCTTGAGGTTGGTGATATCATTGAGGAATTTCTAGTTGAGGTTCCTATCATGACACATGATGAAGAGAAAACACTAAAATTAAGTTTCTCATTGGAATCTCAACAAGTTCAAGACATCACCAAGGTCCTCCAGGACAACATTAAGGTCTTTTCCTAGTCATATGAAGACATGCCAAGTCTTGACCCATACCTAGTGCAACATAACATCATATTTGATCCTAGTATTAGACCAGTTAAGCAAAAAGCTTGCAAGATTAGGCTAGATTTAGCCTTGGCAATTCACAATGAAGTCATAGCATTATACCAAGCTAGTTTCATTAGAGTTATTGATTATGTAGAATGGGTGTTCAACATAGTGATATTCCCTAAGAAAAATGGGAGTATATGTATCTATATTGATTTTTGAGACTTGAATATGGCAACCATCAAAGATGATTTTCCTTTACCTAGTATTGACCAACTTATCAATACTACAGCTAAGCATGCTTTATTATCCTTCATGGATGGGTTCTCAGGATACAACCAAACTAGGATTAACCTAGAACATCAACTTAGTATGATCTTTATGACACCATGGGGTACCTTTTATCATGTCATGATGCCCTTTGGCCTAAAGAACGTAAGAGCAACCTACCAAAGAGCAATGGTGTATATCTTTAGTGATTATATGCTAGGATTGCTCAATGATTATGTAAAATCATATAGGCATTAAGTCCAAAGTGGTCAAAAATTATGTGCATGACCTTGACATTGTGTTGAAAAAATGTCTCAAATATGAGCTTAGGCTTAGCCCTAAAAAGTATGTATTTGATGTCAAAAGCAATAAGATGCTTGGCTTTGTTGTATCCAAAGTGAGAATACACATCAATCATGATAAAGTTAAGGCCATATCCAACTTGGTAGCACCAACCAATCTTAAAGAGCTTTAGGGATTGCAAGGTAGATTACAATTTATTAGTAGGTTTATCGTTAGGCTTACGGATAAATTACAACCCTTGCAACACTTACTTAACAAAGGAGTTCACTATGAGTGGATAGCTCAATTCCAAGAAGCCTTTGAAGACCTTAAGAAAGAGTTGGTTCAATTACTGATAATTTATCCATTACAAGAGGATAAGCCTTCTTACATCTACTTTGATATCTTTAACATGTCCATTGCCTCTCTTCTCTATCAAAAACAAGATGATGGAGCAGAGCTTCCCATATACTACCTAAGCCATGCATTAATCACCCATGAGCATTGATATACTAAAGTAGAGAAGTCTTTTCTAGCCTTGGTCTTCTCATTGAAGAAGTGGAGACACTACCTCTTTAGGAGCTAGGTCAATGTCATTTGTAAGAACAACGTACTTAGAGTCATAATGACCAAAATCTATGAGAGTAGTTGTATCACCCATTGGAAAGACATAATAGCTAAATTTTACCTTCATTACATCTCTCAAGCATCAACAAAAGGCCAAGCAATCACAACTTATTACTTCACCGGTAGAAGACCATGTAGCCATAGATCCTGAATTTCCTGACAAGCATGTCAACATTGTTAGCAAAGTAATTGAGGGCTATGAGATGGTTTTGCACTTTGACAAAGCCTCAACTACCCATGGGGCCAATGGTGCTACTACCATAACACTTCCATCCAATGAAATCCAATCCTTCACTTTCTGTTTCGAATTCTCATGTATCAACAATGTAGTGGACTATGAAGGATTGATTAAGGGAATGATGGTAGCCTGTAACCAAGGAATCAAACACCTAATTATTAGAGGTGATTTACAACTTGTAGTTAACCAAGTACTAGAGGTTTATGCATGTATGAACAAACATTTAAAACCTTATTATGACTTAGGAAAGAAACTGATGTAGCAGTTTACAAACATTAGTATCCAACATGTGCCCCGAATCGAAAACATATTAGCTAATACAGTTGCAACCTTAGCTCTTAGTGTGATGCTTGATGTGTTTAGTAAGTTACCTACCTTAAACCATGAACTGTGCTATTTCCATCATGCAAAACACTAAGGATAACTTTACAGCCTTCGTTAGTATTGTCCCTCCAAGGGAATGATATAATGATATCAAGTTTTACCTCATGCATGGTGAATCTCCAC
Source organism: Gnetum montanum (assembly GCA_015680685.1). Taxonomy (NCBI): domain Eukaryota; kingdom Viridiplantae; phylum Streptophyta; class Gnetopsida; order Gnetales; family Gnetaceae; genus Gnetum; species Gnetum montanum. Next base: position 180,855 of record MNCI01004556.1, read on the forward strand.
AAGGCCTGACTAGTTCTCAGAAGGACATTTTACATAAAAGATCAAAAAAGTATGTCATTGTAGGAAATAACACATTATGTCAATGGTTCTATGATGGCATATTGTTAGTGTGCTTAGGAAAAACTAAAGCCCACACAATCCTAGAGAAAGTTCATGAGGGTGTATGTGGAGGAAATATAGGACCTAGAGCCATGGATGCTAAAATTAGACAACTAAGCTATTACTAGTCCTATATGGAAAATAATTGTCTATAAAAGGTTAATACCTATGACACTTGTCAATGACATAGCAACCTAATACTCATGCCACCAACTGAGTGACACACCACATAGATAACTTGGCCATTTCAAGGATGGGGATTGGATATCATTAGACCTATAATGCCTAAGTCTTATATAAGGCATATCTTCATCATCATCACAACTAAATATTTCACAAAGTAGGTTAAAGTTATTTTCCTAAGGAAGACAATGTCTCAACAAATCTGTAGATTTATATTTAACAACATAGTAGCCCGTTTTTGGCATACCTATGACCATAGTCATGGATAATGGTCCATAGTTTAGTAGCCAAGAAACAAAAACCTTTTGTTAATACCTAGGCATTAAACATTCCTTTTCATTTCTGTACTACCCTCAAGCCAATGGACAAGCTGAAGCTAGCAACAAGGCCATTATAAATTTGCTGAAAAAGATGCTGAATAATAGCAAACACAAGTGGCATGAGGAGCTTGTCCATACACTGTGGGCCTATTGAACAACCTATTAAATTGCAACTGGTATAACTTCATATAGCCTAGTTTATGGTTTTGAGGTTATTCTACTTCTTAAATTGTAGGTTCCATCACTAACAGTGGTTATATTGGATTTCATCAATGATGAACAGAACAAGGAGTTGCGTATCATGGACCTGGACTCAGTGGAAGAGTAACAAGTGTGAACACTTGCTCACATTAAGTGATACTAGGAGAGGTAGAAACAACATCACCATCATGACCTCAAAAAATGAAAGATAAAGAAGGAATATTTTTTCCTCAAGGCTATCCATGAGCATGTAGATAAGTTCTCAACCAACTAGGAAGGACCTTTCTTAATCACTAAGGCCTATGGCAATGGAGCCTTCAAAGTGGCAAACATGGATGGAAATGAACTAGGCAATCTAGTCAATCATTCCTATCTAAAACCTTATTACATATAACACATTTTATTGGTAGGTATTGACATCAACATCCATGACCATAGTGACCAATAACAAGTGAGCCAACATTCTTTTCTTTATCCCTTTTTGCATAACAAGTGGACTAAACAATTTTGTAACAATTGTGATCTATGATGACATGGTTTGCTAATTATCTAGTGTGGTATTATGTATTATCATGTAACAACATGTTTTCTTTGTATTATTTTCTTGTTATCTTGGAGTTGTGCTTGCAGGATGAAGTCTAAAGTCATTACAAATGTGCAACTCATTAGGACAACAAGTTACCATGTGACCTTGATGTGTAAGATTTGGTTAGCTTGTCTTGTCATGCCAAGAGTGCTTATTCCACATTGCTCCAATTATCCCCCCTTAAGCCACCATCTCATAGCCTAATTATAACCATCCATATATTGAACAACATTGTTGACTTGTGTTTGACACTCATGCATTATGACCATTTAACATCTCCTTTGTCATGCTCCACCAAGTTTGTTGAATGTAACGCATCTCATTCAACGGGTAGATCAAATCAAACCTAGTCTTGGTAATGAAAGAAAATGAAGGTTTCATCCCTAAAATAAAAGGGAGGGGGAAAGCAAATTGCCAAGGAGCCAAAAGGCTAGTGAAGCCCAAAAGGACAAATGAATGATTGAAAACATTCAAAGAGAGAAGCCTAACGGCTAAAAAAAAACCTTGGAATGAGGTCTTGATTCCTCAAAAACATTATCAAGTGACCAACACTTCGATGCACGAAGCACGAAGATCTTATTGATCATTCAACATGTCATTGCCATAATTGTAGCCATGATGTCAACATATGGAACTCATTGTTAACGCTCATGACCATTTCCTTGTGAACAAATATAACTTACAATTTTTACGACCTCATCATAACCTTATCCCATTATTACTACGCCCTCTTTGGTATGGTTTAACAATACAGAATTAAGTGCAGAAAAGAAATGTTAGTGATGGGGTCATAGTGGTGCTTTGTATTCTTTGTTATGAAACACCACCTAGCAAATGCATGTTGTAACTTGTAATATTCACCATTCAACTTAAGGAAAGATTTCATTGTAAATGTAAGGTTTGTAGCCCATGAGCTAGAATCTTGCATACTTTATCTTTTGGGGTCTAAAAAATGCCTCATAAGGTGTTACTGCCTCACTTCCTAAGTGGAAAAGTGGTATTATGTCTATATTAGGCTTGGAAAGGCTAAAAATTCCTTGGGAACTACCAAATTTGGCATTTTCATAATTTTTATGGTGGTTATGGCCTTGACTATGCTAGAGCTACACACATCCAGTGTTGAAGTTGTTAGGTTTTCCATTTTCCATTTTCCCAGCAATGGCCAATGTAGTCACCAAAATTTTCAGAAGTTGTAGTATGGCTAGCATAGTCATCATGGATTCCCAATAATCTTCACATGGACAGTGTAGTTACCATATTTTCCAATAGATTTCAATAATTCCAATGTAGTTGAGATGAACGCAACATAGTCATAAAAGTACATTTACTATTTTTAGTATCCAATGTGGTTTTGATGATCATTGGGTATCAAAACTTGCTATAATTAGTCAACTATGCTGGGGATTATGGCCTGCAATACCCACAAATAACATCAATTTGTTAGCAATCATGGTAGAAATTTGTAGCCTAAATTTAACAATTCCAAAACCTATAAAAGCCAAACTTGAATACTTCATTCATGTTCCAAACATTTTTCCAACCTAACAACCTAACAAATTTTACAAACTCAAGCATTTTGGCATTTGCAAGACTTTTGGAGCACATTGGTATCTACCTGAGCATTAGAGACTCTTAGCATAGTACCATTGCAACAAGAGTTGAACCCCACTGTTTACACCACATCTTCACGAAAGTTGTAGATCCAAGTGAGAACTAGCAAGAAGCTCTTAACGATTGGGGGTGGGATGTACCTAGACCATGGAGTTTGATTGTAGAACACAACCTAACAGCGCCAACAGGCTTCAAGATTCATCCAAACAAGCTTCTTATGCACTTGAGCACATAATTTGTACTCCTTGAACTCTATACTTTAAGAATTTTTGCTATTTCAATAAAGTTTATTAGTTCATTTATAGTGCAAAATTCATTTCGAGTTTAATTCTCTATGTATTCTTAATCAAATTTGCAATTTTATTTTGTCCTTCCCATTAAAATTATTTAAGTTCCTAGGTGATTAGCCAAACCATCCAAGGCACCTTGACTCCTCTTTCACAGAGGTCCTTGGGATTTGATGAGATGCAGTTCGCACAGGCCACGATATCGCGTACGCGATATCGCAGCCGATGCGATATCACATCCCCCGTGATATCACGTACACAATATCGCATCTTTTCCTATGATATCGCGTACGCGATATCGCAGTCCGCTGCCATGTCTATAAATAAGAGGTGGCTCTCCCTTATTCGGGATCCCAGTTTTAGAGTAGTGAAGCTCTGGCAATTTGATCCCTCCAGAGTTGTAATTTTTCCTGTGTCTGCCTGCAATGTGGTGAATGTAATTGTACGGTGTCTTTATTCGAGTGTGCCGTACTTGGACACACACATGACCAGCAATAAAGATCAAGATTACTTCATCATTGCAGCATTCACTTAGTTTATTTATTTGTTGTTTATTTAATGTTATTTATTGCTTTCATAGTGTGGTGTGAGTATGACTTGACTACGAGCATCTATGGGTGTGTACGGCTAGTTAAGGAATCGGTTACTCATCGCGATTAGTCTCTCACCCTTAAACTCCTAGAAGCAGAACGAGTATGACTTGATTACGAGCATTTAAGTGTGACTGCTTGGTAGCCCAGTGGTGTAGCTAGGGGGATCTACGCTTGGTAACCCAGTGGCGTATTTGGGGTCTGCGCTTGGTAATCCCAGTGGCGTACCTAGGCCTATGCTTGGTAGTCCCAGTGGCAGTCGTGCACGAAGTCCAAGATGTGTACGGTTGATCAAGGAATCGGTTGCTCGTCGCACTTAGGCTAGATTAGATTTCTTACCCTTTTCCTCTTAGTTTAGTTTAGTTAAATATTATTTTCCACTGCCATCAGGAGTAGCGTTAGAATTAGAACACATCATACACCTCATCTAGACTAAACCATACGTGACATATGCAAAACTAGTCTAGGTGGGAAGACAACGAACTATGACCTAAGGCTAACTATCTAGGTGCCACAACTAGTCCATCTGTGGGGTTTGACCGGATCGCGTGTGCAACACTCGTTTTGTATGGTTGAGTGTAGGGGTACCTCGCCACTCATCAGGATTCAAGGGTCAAAAACTGTTCCACTCTTGTGATTTTCAATTTTTTCAACACCCAAAATTTTTAGGTGCAACATTCATCTTAGTGAAAAAAGAATGTATGATCATGGTAGAATGAATCATTGTAAGCAAATCTGATTCAAACTTGCTATAGTACTTGTTCGTATTCATGCTCTTAACCATAGTTTTGTTCATCCTCATTTCTAGTTATAGGTGGGCTTTTGAATCTATGAAACATAGTCATTTTTACCAATTAGGTATATATGTATTTCTTATCAATATATTAATAATACTATAAAGATAAATTATTATGAACTAATATAACAATCATGTGTGATCACAACTACAACTAAACTCTAAATATTGTTCTTAACAATGATTGCAAATGACAAGTAATGAGTATATCCATACTTAATCATACAAATTTACAAGCATATATATAGATCCTATAATAATCTATGGATAGAATAGGCTAAACATCTAGAGTAGCATAGGTAGATTATAGGTCATTATCTTCTTGGTCATATTTGTAGTGGGTGCTTTAATGTATGGCTAGATGTGATCAAAACATATTATTATTGATTTTGTTTAGCCTATATCTGCAAAATAAAAAATAGTTTTGTTATATCTAACTACATGCAAGTGAAAGTAAAATTTGATAGTGATGAGCATTCACTAATTCAACATACCATGATGCTCCTAGATTCACATGTTAACCATTGTGCAACCAAACTAGTTTACTACTAAGTGTACAACTTAAGTAACTACTATACAACCAATTCAAATGTATTTACTTCTTAAGATTTTAATGTAGTCATTCTACTTTTACTAATATGACAATAAATGTAAATGCAAATATTATAGAAAGATTATCTTACTTTTCATTACTGGAAACACATATATATCTAAGAATAATCACTTAAATGAAGATTCTAGATAACCAAATCAATCATACAATGCAAATACTTGTTAATTGATTACAAATCATGAAAACAAACTACAAGAACTCTATAGCTTTAAACTAAACTATAATAAATGTATCATTGAATTGTGCATATTTATATCTAACAAAACAAGAAATGTTCAAATATTTGCATTAGCGCAATTGGTGATACATTGGTGCATATGTATATATGCAAATACATCAATACAACATCTAATTCTTGAATTTTTTAAGCTTGTTTAAATACCATTATAATGATCATGCTTAACTAAACTCTACTAGTCATTCATTTTAGAGAAATGAATCTACCCATTGTATATTCATGCTTACAATTTGACAAATTTTCTCTTTAAGAACATTGTTAATAAAACAAAATACATTCATTCATTTGTTACAAATCATTAATTACTTGATGATTTTCACTAATTAAAATATGTAGCATTTGTTTGAACTTTTGCACATAGTAAACCAAGGTAAAATATTTCATTAATAATAACTCATTTCATAATATGGTAAAATCATAGTATCCATTGATTTGTACTTGCAAATGTCTTGTCACCTTCTCTTGTGTCAATCCATTAACATTCATAAGCTTGAGAATACATTTTGGAGTATCTTGATAAAAAAAATAATCATACATAACTATTTCATGATTTTTTTACAATATGAAAGTTTCACATGAACATAAAAACTAAATGAAAACTCATTACCAACTCCCAAGATTTGATTTTTCTCTCTTCAATTCTAATTTCTCTAGAATTCCCCTCTCGAAGATTCTATATTACTCCCAACTTCTTCATATAATGTTGAAATTTCAACTTTGTCTATCAATGTAAAAATTTTAGTTGATTCTTAAATGTAGATTTACAAACTGCACACAAAATTTTGTAATGTCTTCATCTAGTGATATTGATGTAACTAAGACACCTAATTTTATTTTTCCTAATAATGTATATGAGTCATTAAGTACTAATATTTCATCACAATGTGTTTATTCAAATTCTAGATTACTTGGCTCATAATAGAAGTTTTGCTTCTTAGTTAAATGATATTTAAAATTCATGATATTCATTTTTGTTTTTGTTTGTTGAGATAGACAATCCCTCAATAGTGTAACATTCCCTAGATATGAGATAATCTATAGATAAGCATGTAATGCTAATCATTTGTAAGTAAACTCTAGATTTTTATGTCCATTTTGAAGAATATTCTAAAGTTTCTTATTTTATTGAGCTATTTAATCTTTTATTGATTTTTTAAAAAGATAAGTAGAAAATTTTATCTTCTTAATCTCATTAAACTTATGGAATCTATTTTTACAGCATTGGTTTTCATAAATACTTTTTTGTTGAAATCAATTTATTTACCCATAAAAAAGAAATGGTATTACAAGCAAGTGGAAGGACTTATATTTAGTGAATTACATATTATAATCTTTCTAAATATTGCAACTTTTATCATTGTGAAGAAGATTTATTTAATCCTTTTCCTTTTTTGCTCAAGAAAAAAGATCCTAAGGAAAAGAAAAAACATGTTGAAGTTGACAATAGCAGAAAAAAAAAACAAGAAAATAAACAATATGAAGTTGAAGATATGAAGAATCAAGTTAATATCAATGATAAAAAATATTTAATGATAATAAATAATCTTGAGAGAACAAGAGTTTCTATGAATATTTTTACTAGTGCTATAAAAAGTATTAAGTAGATTAGATAGATAGCTTGTAAGACAAATTTTTCCTTATCTAGCAAGCATATTGTTAACTTAAAAGTTAAAATTCATGTTGACATGTGGGCTATAGGTCATGGTAAAGACTCTCAATGTAAGATCAATCATGATAGACAATATGATGGAACATTTGTAACAATATTTTTTATTATATCTTCATTTGCTACAAAAGTTGGTATTTGATCAAAGCTTTCTATTGCTAACTAGAATCCTTTTGCTATTTTAAGTTCATGCACGAATGTCAAAAGTGATGTAAATGTTGTTAGGACTAGAATCATCCTCCCTACTAACAATTAATTTTTCTCTTTTTATTTTTTAAAGAATTATTTATAAGGTTGTACACCTAAATAGACTTGTCTAAAATGGGAAATATTTTTTTTATTTTCATGTTGTTTTTGATGTTTTCTAGTTAATGTTCAATATGTGATGTACTTTGAATTGTTTGCTTATTATTAATAATATTTTTAAGGTCCAACCCCCCACCTCCCCAAACTCATCATCAATTTCCGAAACTTTAACAACATCAAGAACTTGTTCATAAAGCTTTTTAGACCATAATACTCATGGCTTAATCAATTTAGTTTTATATTCCTTTATCACATTCTTAGTGCTCTTCATACTACTCAAATTCCTTTACTTAAATAAATTATATAGTTAATTCTTCTTTTGGATAACATGTTATGAAATGTTCTTCAATCTTTCAAATGAATGAGCTTCAACAAATAATCACATGTTTTGAACATCAATCCTCACATAATAATAATTTGGTTGTGACTAACAACCATTACTAATATTGAAAATAAACCAAAGTATCCCTAAATAAATATGATGCATGAGGAATACCAATTGGTAAAAATATTTTCTTTGAATTAAATCTTTTGAATCCTATTCAAACAAGAATGTTTGTTTCCTACATTTTCACAAACTTTTTGAGGTACTATATGTTTGACCATTTCACATACTTGCTTTGGAACAAAATAAAAAATATACTTTTCAATGTTTTATTTATAAAATCATTAAACTCCCTCATGAAACCATTCTTTTTCCAGCATCACTTTTTAAAAGTGGTTATCTAACTCCCTCATGAGACCATCCTTTGCTTTGGGTATCACTTTCTTGTAGTTATCCAACATGAAATTTAGAAAACTTATGAACATAAAATATAAAGTAACATATAGCTTCAACTCCTAAGGGCATCATCATATAGAAAATTGAAAATAATAAAAGGGGTAATTTTACAAGAGAGTAATCAAGTCTATTATCTTATATGGTGTTGAATATTGGATAGCAATAAAGTCTATTATCTTATATGGTGTTGAATATTAGGGATTACAAAAAGCATTAACAACAAATCAATGTGGTAGAAATGCAAATTCTTAGATGGATATTAAATGTCACCAAAAAAGATAACTACATAAAGGAAGAGTTAGAGTAGCTTCTATTTCACATAAGCCACAAGAATGGTGGCTTCATTAGTTTGGACATGTGCAAAGAAGATCAGAGAATGAGCCTACAATAAAGGGTTTCTACATCACTGTTCATGAAAGCCATCAAAAGGAAGACCAAGATATGGGAAAAAACAATTAAAAATAATATGAAGAAATTGTAAATAAACAAAAATCTAGCTCTTCATAGAGGCAAATGGTAAAAAAAAAAATAATCATGTAGCTAATCCCATTTTGTTAGGACAAGGCTACATGGATTATAAAGAAGAAAAATAAGATAATGTAGACAAACAAATCACCATCAATCCTTCATCTACCATAATGGTCAACCCATCATAGATGGGATACAAGCAATAAGATAAAGAAGCAAGGGAAAGAAGGGAATGGACCAACTAAAGATAGGTTCATTCTTTTGATTCATCGCATATACCATAACATCAAAACCTTCAACTACAACCATATGGATATTTGTAATAATAATATTAAATGCTCCTCTACCGTTTTTTGACAATACTATAGCTTTGGTTCACTTTTAGTAGGTAATAACTAAATAATACATAATGCAATATTCACAATGACATAATACATAAAGAAAAATCCAAAGAAACTGAATGCTTATATATCAAAATAAAAAATAGAAAATAATCCTCACCTAGAACCTCCATGTTCGTCATACTAAGCAAGGTCTTGAAGAGTTAGTGAATGAGAAAAAACATAACTTCTTCAAGTGGCTGCACCTAAGCTCAAACCCACATCTTCTAACTTGAGAAACAAACACCTTACCATCACTTCAAATGATGATCCCTATCAAAATAATAATAATAATAATACTTAGTTATCAATAATAATTTTAAAAGTAAAAATAAATATGTAGCACTTGCATATTCACAACTAAATAACAACTACTTTTGGGATACCCAAAAGGGTTAAAACATTTGTAGGAGAAAGCCATTTGATATTAAAAAGATAAGTCCAAGCAGGCCTTGGAGAGAAGCTAGACCGAATAGCTTGCATTTTGTTCTAATTGATTTTAGATCCTAAGGCTCTATAATAGATGTCAATATAGTCCAAGGCAATGTTAAAATTATTTTGGTCCTCAAGCAAAGTGAGAACAGTGTCATCTGCAAACTGGCTATAAACAAGATCTTTTCCTTCTTGTGGAAGAGAGATATCTCTTAACCTCATAGAATCATTGTGAGATCTAAGAATAGCTCTAGGAGCATCAACAACTAGGATAAAAAGATAAGGAGCTAATGGGCATCCTTGTCGTACTGATTTTTGAAGCTCAATAACCTTAGAGAAGGTTTCGTTAATACAAATAATTGAAGAGGCCTCTGAAAAAACTAGATTAATTTTTCTATCCAAAATAGTACCTAAGTTATGATTCTTAACTAGACTTCTTAAAAAGGACCAATCAAGCATGTCATAAGCTTTTGCAAAATCAAGCTTAAGAAGAATGGCTTTTTGAGCCCAATGCAAGTCCTCAATAGCAATAACAACATTGTCTAAAATATACCTGCCTTGAACAAAACTAGTTTGTTCTTTGCTTATGAGATGAAAAATAAAAGGTTTTAATTTATTTGCTATAACTTTAGCAACAATTTTTTAGATAACATTTAAAAGAGTGATAGGGCACCAATTTCTAATGCACATATGATCTCTTGGCTTGGGTAGAAGCTTAATAATATCGCATTGATCACTTTGCCAAAGGAACCTTTCCTCAGAGCTTCCTTATACACACTATAGATAGGATCTTGAAGAGTGTGCCAGAATTTCTGGAAAAATTCTGTAGGAAGATCATCCATAGTAGGGGCTTTGCCATCATGGAGTTGTTGAAGAGCTTTGCCAAGATCTTGTTTAGAAAGAAGAGAAGCATTACCAAAGATGAAATGATTGAAAGGAGTAATAAATCCTAAGTAGGTATTAACTATAGTTGGATCAATATCTTCTTTTTGAAAGATTTGAGAGTAGAAATTAAGGAAAGCCTATAGAATGTTAGTCTTAGAGGTAAAGATATTATCATCAACTTTGATGAGCCATGATATAATGTACGTGATATCATAGCCCGTCGTCATGCCTATAAATAAGAGGCAGCTTTCCCTTGTTCACACATTTAGATTTAGACCCTTAGCCAAACTATAGCAGTTTTACCATTCCAGAGTTAGAATAATTTCCATGTGCCCGCAATAGGAGTCTTAAAGTGAACGAATCTTTATTTGCGCAAATTGTACCTGAGCACACATATGTGTACGACAATAAAGATGAACTTTCTGATAAACCTTGCAGCATGTGGACTAAGCTAAATAGGATTTAATTATTGTTAAATGTTTAAATGCTTTTCTAGATAATTAAGTCTCTCTCAACCCTTGACTCTCCTAGTTAAGTGCATTTAGTATGACCACTTCGAGCACATGTGTAATGCTTGGTAACCTAGTAACGAGTAGCGTTTGGTAATCCCAGCAGCGTTGCACTGGTTTAGGGTGTGTGTGGCAAGTGAGAATGGATATTGGTGCTAGGACAATTAAAACTTAGGTAGTGAATAGTTAATGAAAGTTAGTCACTTAGTTCTCTTCACCTTCTCTTATTAGCATAAGACGTTAAAAAGATAAAAGATATAAAAATCATATACCTCAAGCTTACTTAACCATACAACCATGACAATATAAGTAAGTTTGGGAAGATAGTGATTGATTAACCTGCAGTGTTCCATTATGGCACATAAGCACTTAGTCCTTGGAGTTCAACTGGATCATGCATGAGATGCTCGTATTCATATGGTTGAGTGTAGGGGTACCTCACCACTCATCATTGGTGTCGTTGCTGGGGAGTTAGTTGTTTGTGTGCTACATAGAACATAGGAAATCATTCATATTGTTGGGAAGCTAGAATGAACCCTTAGAATTGATCAAAAGAAAAATAAGATAATGGTAAATGACACACTGAACAAGATAAAAATGTCTTCTTGTTCGCACAAAAGCACTTCACTGCCTAGGAATCACACAAGAGACAATTGGCGGCACAACACACGTAACCAAGATCTGCCGGTGGCTCAAAAATTCCATGTGGTATATATTCATCATGATGAATATGTACATGACTGTACCTTTATTCTCCATCAAGATGAACAATTGCGTTGGAGAGACTTGGAGGGTAACATAGTGTTGCCTCCAGACCAAGCAATTCCCAACATGCTCTTGCACGAATAGGCATGTCACAGTTATATGCAGAATATGTTGCATGCGAGCACAACGCAAGGGACTACCATCTCACAGAAGCGCAATGTCAAAGGGAATTGTAACAGGAGAGATACTATACATCGTTAAAGGGCAAAGGATCCCATAACGATCCACTCGTCTTAAGTGAAATTGAGGGTGGTGAACCTATTTCAATAGGTTCTCCACAAAATGATGTTTACCCTCCTAATGATGGTGAGAAGGTGGTGTATTAGAACATTCACTGCATGATTCACAACCTTGGTTCTAATTCCCACAAACACCAAGTGTTCAACGAGGGAACACAAACACATGATAAGGGTGGGCATTCTGATTGTCATCACGATCGGGGCTGGGACCATTGAAGAGAAGGTAGGAAACATCATCATGGTGTTGGTTCTCCTTCTTCTTCACCTTCATCATCACATTCACCCTCTCCTTCAGTATCAAGATGCAGTCATAAGGAACCTAACCGTGAGGACAAAGGTAAACAGAGTGAGAAGCCTCGATGAGAGAGTCAAGAGCGAGGACGAGGGCACTTTAGAGAATCACGACATAGAAGAAGGGAGAGTAGGGAATCATGTAGACATCACAGAAGCTATGAATGAAATGACCACAGAGAACCCCTACTCATAACCCAAAGAATGTTAGACATCATGGAGGCTGTAAGAATTCCCACAAGGAACCAAAAAGATAGTAGGATCAAGAGGTTAGACATGAATAATATCCCACGATTTGAGGGGGGATACAACATTGATCTTGCAAATCACTTACAAGCATTTCACGATGCATTTTCCTTGAAGAACATTGAGAATGAATGGAAAAAGCTAAAGTTGTTCCCAAGGACACTAGTAAAAGAAGCAAAAAGCTGGTACCGGTCCTTAGAATTGGAATCCATTCAAAGGTGGAGTACGATGCTAGAACTGTTTAATGCTGAGTATCAAACATACTCCTAGGTGTCCAACCTACGAAAGAAAATCCAAGGATGGAAGAAAGGAACTCATGAACCCTTGGATGCTACCATGGGCTGATACTATGCACTATTACATTGTTTCCTGGGCCATGGTTACTTGCAGTAGGATCAACTACGCCATCTCGTAGATGGACTTAGGCATAAAACTAGGAGAACCCTTGGAACGTATGCCCAAGGGATATTATCAGAGCTTAGGTTCCATAAGGTCCATAGATTGTTGGAGTAATTTGCCAAGGAAGAAGGGGAGCCACATAAGAGAGAAAGAGCAAAAGAGTACAATCGCGATCATTCCCTCCGAAAAAGGGGAGTGAGATTCTATGAGGAGGAGGAAGAGTCACCACTCGAGGAGATGGTGCATAGGAAAACCTTGCCACTCCAAAAATTAATAACAGAAGTGTTAGCAAAGGTAGACCAAATGTAGGACTCCTTAGATAGTATATTTGAAACTGTTCTCAAAATTGTAGAGGAGTCTAAGGAGTGAGGTAGTGACTATGATCAAAAGAAAAAGAGGGATTTGGACCATGCACGTAACAAAGGTAAGGGTAAAATGGCTATCACCAAAGAGGTTGTGGATTCTGATACAGACCATGATGGTGGATGTGAGATATGCCAATACGACCATCCTAAGGGATGTTGCCCCAATAATCTCACATCTGCAAGAGTTTGGGGTGTATGCACTTAACCCACGACTTAACAAATGGCAAACACCTTGACAGTTACCTTATTCCCAAGGTATCCTGAGGCAGTTCCACTAGCCATTAATGTATTATCCAAGTGGAACTTTGCCACAACCTATTGAGCAATTCCAACAGTGGCAATACCCACATTCATGGTGGATGCCACCACCAAGGCAACAATACCCTTACTAGCAACTAGATCCATATGGCTACTATGTGTAGTAGCCAATCTCTCCACGTGACTCTGTTCGTCACGTGACACCACAACATCACTACCAAGCTCAGGAGTATTATAGGAATCCTTCTCCTGGGAGAGATAACCCACAAGCATACCATCCTCCAAACCCATCTGTAGCTCTCACACTGATAGCTCCATTACCATCTGCTCCAGTGATGTAAGGGGAACTCCCCACTCAACCATAGCAACGCACTACTATGAGAGCTGTAAACCTTCAACCCGTTGTTGGTTCTGACAACTGTACAAAGAGAAGACCTTTCCTTAGAACCAACAGCCCAACCAAGCTCTCACCACCATAAGTGGTTGAGCCTCTGAACGCTCCTCCATCAAATAAGGCTTCAGAGCTCCCTTCAAACCAAAAATAGAGCTAAACGCACATGGTTATGTTAACACATGCCATGACTAACTGGATTAAGGAGGGCCACCTTCCCAAGAAATTATTTGATCTTGGAAGTCCTTTAATCTATCTCCAAGTCATTGGGAATGAACCACGTAAAGCTCTTTTGGACTCAGGTTCCAGAGTCAACTTAATATCACAAGAGATGTATAAAGCCTGGAACCTACCTCCATTAAAGAAGAGCAATATTCGGTTAGAGCTGGCTGACTAGTCCATCACCATTCCCTTGGAACTGGTGGAGGACATTGTTACCATTGTGTGTGGGTGATCATACCCAGCTGATTTTCTAGTGATACAAGTAAACAATGACAAAGGGGACTTCCCAATAATAATGGGAAGGACATGGCTAAGTATCATAAATGCATGCCTAGGAATCTGCAATCTTTCCCTAGAAACATCTAAGGAAAATAATTTTGGGAAGATCGAGAGGAAGAAAGTTCCATACATCACATATAGTGATATAGGGTGTGATTGTGTGCAGAAATGTTCAACATTGCCTACATGCAACCAGTGTGCCCAAGAAATTAACATACACAAGTGCCTGTATGTAGAAACCACACAAAAAGAGAACACCCAATGGTTAATAGCTAATTAATAGAGCAACTCACCAACAGACATGGAACTAACTAGGGAACCAACTTACACCCATGTAGAAGGCATAAATGCATTGGAGCAAGAGTGTCGCCAACTTCCAACCCTTAACTTGAAAACATCAATTGGGGGAAGTTGGAAACTCCTAAAAAATTCAAACAAATGCTTTAATAGGAGGATACTAGTCGATGTGCAATAGACCAAACCTTATCATGAATCTAGAATGGTCAATGCACATAGTACATCAAAGAGAGAATGACCTCACTCATTATTTTGGATCTTTCCCTTCCAACTTAGTGATGGGGGAGATGGCCACCTATGCTGATCAATCATGCCCCTTGGTTCCTTTTTAAGTTTTTGTTTTACACATTTTTTTTAAAAAAATTTCTTTAACTTTTCTTATTTTTTTTTGCAACATCATTCATACTTTTTCATTTATTTGTATGTTTATTTATTTTGTTAAGTTTGTCACCTAATAAGTGCTCCTAAAGATGGTATGAACTGTATTCCATTGATTACTAATGTTTGGTTTTTACCTTTGAGTTATGATGTTGATACTAAGGTATGGTTTTTTTGATATAATAGGCAATGAGTCCACATCATCCATGCATCCATGAATTTCTATGGTCTCTCTTAGCTTGGAATGGTACAATCCCTTTCTTTCAATAATAAGAACTATCAACAAATTGGTGATTGGGCACTTCTCAGACTAAGGAAGGACTCAAGGATTGAAAAGGGTGTGACTTCAAGGGGATTTGATGCATTTGTGCTGGCCATTCTCTTAGGTGCTTAGATGTTTTCTTCCTAAGTCTTCCATACCATTCCGATGCTGCTCCATTATTGGGAAGCCGAGCCAATAAAAATAATAAGTCTTTGCATGGTGTGGTTCTCACCCAAAACAAAATAGTAAGAATTCAAAGCACACCCCTTAGACAAAATAATCATCTGGGTTACAAGCACTGGTTATGGAACTAAATCAACATGTTCCCTCTAAGTAAGGCCCTTTCTCGCTCCCTACTTTCTCCTTTTTTGTTTCGTTGGAATGGTGGTGACTTTTTGGTAGGAGCATTCTTGTTACTTTAGGGGGAAGGGTTGGCCAAATGTATTAATGCGAAGTCACTGAATGTGGATTGTTTGAGGCTGGACTTGGAATGAGATCTAGTAAGTCACATTAACCATTAATACACAAGGGGCTATACACCACCTTATTCTTGAGACTCCATTCCATTCTCTTCTTTCCATCATTCTTTCTCCATTTTCACCTCATTTTTGGTTATATCAATAGTCCATATGTTGGTTGATGCATTTTTTTCTTTTGGGTAAATTCTTGTGGTTAAGAATTTAACTCTTACTTCCAAATGACATTCCTAGAGCCCGCGAACTCTTTGAATGTGGGATTATCAGGGCATTACAGGCATGAACCTGCTTTGGGGAGGACCCACTAGCATTCCTATTTGGTGCATCAGTTAATTTCTTTTCCTTAAACATTTCTGCAATCAACATTTATTTTATTCATTTCCATCTCTGACATCCATTTCAACGGCGTTGCCATTGTTTCTTTTTCTCTATCTTTCTTATTCCTTGTCTTTTTCCATTCTATTGCTACCGGAGGTTTGCTCTCTGTCATGGGGGTCTTGGCCCAATTTTTTCAATTTTCTCTTAACCCCTACACCTTTTGTAGTCACTGTTGGCACATTTAGCCATTTCATGGAATAGCAAAGGTGATAAAATACGAATGAGACATAGAAGATATTCAAATAAAAAAATATATGATGGTTGTGTCTTATTGATATTTTAATGTCAGAGGTTTCATGTTGGGTGAAGATATAGTGTTTCAACTTTCAAATGATGATACCAAGAAAAGGAAAATTTATCATGCTCCTGTGTGAGGGGAAGATTGAAAAGAAATTGAAAAGCTTTATTGATTAAAATTCATGAATACATCAATAAGAAATTAAAATTAACCTTATGGGAGTTACCATTGTAAGATTTCAACAGACGTTTTTATGATAAAGAGTAGTTCCAGCCACTGTACACGTTGGCAAGGTATTTCAAGGAAAAAATGAATGAAATTGTTGCGGCTGAGATTGTGCCCCACACAAAGTGGCTTTGAGGATGGAGAACAAAGGATGGAGAATAGATCAATGAATTCATGGTCGTTTTCTCTGATTAATTTTTCTCCTATTTTCAATTTAACTCCTGTATTTAATGGCCCTTGGATGAAGTTGCAAACTATGTATTGTTCTATTTCACCTTCATTTTCTATGGTTAGAAACTCCACAATAAACATTCAAACACAACCCAAGCGTCTCCTGCTGCAACTGATGGAAAAACAGTCTAGAAGAATGTTCGTTCTTTCATCAAATTATGTTTGGATTCATTTAACAATAGATTGTACTGACGTTATCGGAGTAGGAGGAGTTTGAAGCAGCACCAGAGATAGATGCACAAGTTCAACAAAACCCTCCGTCATTACAGGGATTCCATTTCGCCAGAAGAAGAATCTCCCCCAATAGCGGCAGTTATGCCTGTGTGGTGAATAAACGTTTCTGTGGCGTTGAACACGTGCACGAGCCAGGGCCAGGGCCTCACTCCACAACTCGTGGGCAGAAGATAAGGAAATTGAAGCCAGCAGAGATGGGGTTTTGAAGGGTACAACATGGTAGAATCGAAGCTTTGCAACTCATACGAAATGTGGATTTACTGCGTCCCACGTCAACAAGCCAAAATGGAACTTGATTCAGTAAAAGAGAAGAAACATGTCTGCATCTAGTGGCACCATTGCTGGTTATACGATTAACCAGGGAGACCTGCACCATTAACAGTTACCTTTCTGATGGATGCTGGAATTGTGCTGAATATTCATCTGCCAAGATGAAGAAAAAATCAACACGTTACCTCCTTCAGTTAAAACATACCCGATGCCACTGACGATGCTTGCTGGTTCGATGGTGTTGTTGAAAAAAATGGACACGACATTATTCCAAATGTCAAATGCAGGAAAAATACAAGACATAATCGCCGTAAGCTCTGCATCCATGATGCCTTGAATTTCAGCTATTTTAAGAAAGGTCCCCTTAGCTATAACTCTGAAAATTAAATTAAAATGAATTAATTTAAGTATGCATAGCATAAGATATATATATAACATTGAGAAAAGAGAAAAGATATTTTTAGGATTTTCAGGATATTTCCATTTTATTAAGGACATGACATTTAGTATTTAAAATTCTAAATAAAATACTTAATTAAATTAAATTGGGGATTTTGGCTTTATTTTAATAATTAAATAAATAAATAAATAAATAAAATACTATAGGCTATTATTTACAAAAGCAATATTTGTAATATTTATTAGTGCTAGCATAAATTCCTCCTAACTTTATGTACAACTTCCCAACCACATAACTTCCCAATTAAATTGGTGAGAAATATCTCTTAACTACATGGGTACGTTGTAACTCCCTTACTTGGGAGAAAAGTTAGCTAAGATATTTTAAGTATGTAACCACCTTTGAACCCTATAAAAGGAGAACATTGGGGTCTCAAAGAAGGGGAGGACTTAGGAGAAGACATTGACATCACACTTTGGGAAGGTTACTAGCTAGCACTTGGGCTCTCACTTGGAGACACACTTTTGAGTCTTGGGAGAAGAGCATTTGTAAAGAAGAAAGTGTGAAAGATTGATTGTAAGATGACTTGCTAAAGGAAAGATTTCAGCCTCTTTGTCATGGTCCTATGAGTTATGTTTTTTTATTTTTTATTTTGTTTAAATTATTTAGCTAGTGGTTTAGATAGTATCATCCTTGGCAAGTAATTTTGGGATTTTTAGATTGTTCTTATTGTTCTTGTTGTATGGTTGAAAATTTCTATTAAAATTTTTTCATAGAAGTGCTTGTGTTTGAAAGCCTTAAGAGCATTTTAGTAGTGAATTTGGTTATTGTGCAATGTATAAGAATTGCAATTGAGATCATTGTAAGAGAGCCTCTGCTGGTAGTCATGCCGTTGAACGATTCAATAGTCAAGAGGGTTCAGAAGATCTTTGGTATTTTGATGGGACCAGAATAGCTTTTTTTATATCTTTAAAGTGATTCTCTGTGGTATTTCAATCAAAAATTGTCAAGTCTTTGAAGGTTTTGTTGAATGCAATTGTTGACATCCAGTATCTAGCCAAAATGGAGTCTCGTACATGGTAGTTGACGCAGCAATTTTTTGGTAGCATAGTAGGATTATCTTGAAGAAATTGCTTATTTGAGCCTTGGAAGTTTGAATAATTAGTAGTTATTGAATTTGGAATAGCTGTATTATGAAGTGTTTACTCGTGTCATTTAACCTTATTTAAATATTTGAGGTCCACGCAAATCTACTTTCTTTTCAATCTATTTCCATCGAATCTTGCTCTATTTCTAGTTTTCTTGTGGAACTATCTCTTTCTCTGGGGAAAATTAGAAGTAGATTGGCAAAGTTGTGCTTAAATTTTTTTGCAAAATTTTATTTGTTA
This sequence comes from Gnetum montanum, assembly GCA_015680685.1. NCBI lineage: Eukaryota > Viridiplantae > Streptophyta > Gnetopsida > Gnetales > Gnetaceae > Gnetum > Gnetum montanum. The sequence goes on from MNCI01004556.1 coordinate 200,038, forward strand.
CAAGTAGGTATTATAAGGACCACGTAGACTAGGCAATTGAACAAAATAGGAACTCTCAACAACTCACAGTACTTGGCAAAGTTGGCTGAATCTCTTTAAGATAAGTCATCTATAGTGTACACATAACGCAATCGTTTCATTTTTCACAACCGCATGCCGCAACAGCACCCACACATACTCACATTAACTACTGAGTTTATTTGGAGGTATCTGGGCCTTGGTGTTGCCAGAGACTAGCAGACACCTAAATCCTATTTGAGAACACTCGTTGGCGGTCGCGTCCCAAACGGTCGCCAACAGTTTCTTTTGGCGCTAGAAGGAGGGCTGAAAATTCAGCCACTAGGTTCATAAGCCTTATAATTTTAGTACATCAAAAATTATTTATTATTATAAAGGCTTAAGAAACTAGATACTATTTTTAGTTCATGACCAAGAAGATTGATAGTTTGGAAAGTTTTAAAGTTTCACAAGATATTCTAGATTCTAAGACTGATTCTTCATCAAAAGAAGAGGAAAAGAAAGTTTTTGAATTGGGAATAGGTAGTGGAGTGAAAACTAGAAGATCAAGAAGATCACCCATTATATCTGGTTTATTGATTCATAAGAGAAGATTTAGAAAGTCTAAGAGTTCAATTATTGAAAGGAATAGGATGACAAATCCTTGGCAAGGAGTTACACCATTAGGATTTTAGAATTACAATGATATTCCTAAGGTAGTTTACAAATATTTTCCTGAGCCTTTCATTCCTGGAAAAGCTTATTTAGCTAAAGAATACATTCACATGTTTGAGTTAGCTTTAGCTCATGCAAACATTCAACATCAAGATCAAGCTTGTAGGTTGTTTGAATCAAATTTAAAGGATATGGCTCATATTTGGTATTTGAACTTACCAAGTAATAGTATTACAAGTTGGGATGACATGAAGAACCTTTTCTTAACCCAGTTTAGTAATCAATTAGATAAAAAACAATTATACCGTGGGCTAGTACAAGCTAAGCAAGGAGTTAAAGAGTCAATTAGAGATTTTAACATCAAGTTTCAACGAATTTGTGGACTCTTCCAAAGACAATATAGACCATCAGAAGAAATGCTTTAAGAAACTTACCTTAAGGCTGTCAACCCCAACATTTCAATTTGGTTAAGGAGAACTCCAAACTTAACTACACTAAATGACTACTTTAGTGAAGCTATACAGTTAGAAAAATAGTTGAACTTGAATCCTGAAGAAAATATTGCAATTCAAAAAAGAGAAGAAAGAGTTATGATTCCTATGCAAGATTTTGCTCAATTTAAAGCTTTACCAGGTCCATCTCATGTTAAGATAGAGCAAGAACATGAAAGAGTAGAATCTGAAAAAGGACAATTAATGAGAGATATGTCTAACAAAATAGTGAAGCTTGAAAAAGCCTTGGCAAGAGTTAATATCAAGGAAGAAAGGAAAAATAGAAAGCATAAACATCAAGACACTAAGTTAGCAGAAGATGAGGATGAAAGTGACCTTATTATGTCCAACTTTCTTGATATTGAATCTGATAATGAGTTATCTAGTGTTCATTATGCAAGTAAATCTTCTAGCAATGGATCTAGCGATACTTCTTCTCTATCAAGTTCTGAAGAAGATATGTCTTCAGATGAAGAATGTAATAACAATGAGGAAAATGGATATAGTCTTCGATCTAAGGAAAGACTAACTACTTCTAGACCCCCAAATGTTATTACTGATCCATCTACTAAGAGAAAAGCTTTTGAGCCAAGTAGAAGAGATAAGAATAAAGGTAAAGACAATCAAGTAGAGCAAAGCACTCCAAATCAGTCTTTTAATAAATGGATAAAGAGATCAAGCTTTATTGGTGATGGAGAATATGATTTGATTGAAGACCTTAAACATGTCAAGGCCAATATTAGCCTTTATCAGTTGCTTCAAATAGGAGATCAGCAAAGAAAGGCTTTAGAGTTCATTAAAGGTAAAAGGAGAGTTAGAGAATCAGAGTTAAGTTATGTGTCTAATAATGATGAGAAATTAAAGACCTCGTATGATAAGGAAGCTCCTCCTTTTCTTTTGACAATGAAATTAAAGGATAAATACTTACACAATTGTTTGATTGATTCTGGAGCTACGTCTACTATAATGCCATTGTCTATATGTAAGAAACTTGGTTTGATTCCTGAAAAATCAAATAAAAAGATTGTTCAAGTGGATAAAAGTAGAGTGAAGATTGTGGGTCAATTACCAAATGTTCTATTGGAAATTGCTTCTGAACCCCGCATCAGAAGTAGAGTAACTATTCAAGTGGCAGATATACCAGATTCACATAGTCTCTTATTGAGTAGAAGTTGGAGCAAGAATTTCTCAGGTTACATATCAACAGATTATTCTCACATGTGGTTACCTTGGAAAGGAGAACCAAATCAAATATACATCTATAGTGAACCTTTGATGATTGATAACATTACTTCAAATGGAAAAAGTAAAATGGTTGAAAAAGGAGGTGTTGAAAACAAAATTTGTACACTCCAAGAAAATTATAGTTCTGAAAAAGAACAATCAAAGCATGAGGATAAATGGGAGTTATACTTTGATGGTTCATGTAATTCAAAAGGTGCAGGAGTCGGTATAGTTATATTAAGGAATGATTCACCTGAAATTCTCAAAGCAATTCATCTATCTTTCCCTTGTACTAACAACAAGGCTGAGTATGAAGCTTTATGTATTGGTATGAGAATAGCTCTAGACAAAAAGATCAAAGAAATCACTATAAAAGGAGACTCAAGATTAGTCTGTGAACAAGTAAAGGGTAACTGTGTTGTAAAGAGTTCATTCTTAAGACCTTATAAGCAACTTGCTTATAAGATGTTAGATCAATTCGAACATTGCCAAATAGAGCATATAAATAGAGCAGAGAATTTTATAGCATATGATTTGGCAAAAGCAGCTTCAACATTGGATATGGAAATAATAGAAAGTTACAAAGATATCATGATTGAAGAAGAACATTAGCCATCAATACTAGATAATATAAGACATTTACAAGTATTTGAAGATGATGATCAAGTACTAAGATTTATGAAGAATAAACAAGAATTTGAGAGTCCAGTGATATCGGAAATGTCATCAAATTCCAAAGCTAATTTCATTCCAAAAAGGATAATTGAATTGGAACATGACTTCAAGAAAAATTTACTTACTAGAAAGGATATACAAAACTCAGATAGCCAAGCTTTTGAGGTAGTGAATTTTGGATTAGACAAGATGCTGAAGATGTTGAATATTACAAAGGAAAGAGATTCAAGTTTCAAGCAAAACTTGTTAACATGTCTAAGAAATAATTTGGACAGTTTTGCTTGGTCTTATGATGATCTTAAAGCTTTTATGTAAGATGTGATGACACATAAAATCCCTTTAATAGAAGGTTGCAAAATAGTCAAGAAAAAACAAAGGAAATTTAATCCATCATTTGAACCAGCTATGGAAGCTAAAATCAAGAAGTTTTTGCAAGCACGAATCATATATCCAGTACGATATTCGACATGGCTTGCTAACCTTGTTCCAGTGAGAAAGAAAAATAGTGATATAAGGCTTTGTGTAGATTTTAGAAATCTAAATGATGCTTCAGTAATCCCATACATTCCCTATATTCTATAAGGAACTTGAGGATGAGTTTTCATTTAGTCATGGGGGTATGATGAGCCACAATATCAGGTACGCGATATTGCATCTGCCCTTGTGATATCGCGTACACGATATCACAGCCCGTCATCATGCCTATAAATAAGAGGCAGCTTTCCCTTGTTCACACATCTAAATTTAGATCCTTAGCCCAACTATAGCAGTTTTACCATTCTAGAGTTAGAATAATTTCCAAGTGCCTGCAGTAGGAGTCTTAAAGTGAACGGATCTTTATTCAAGTAAACTATACCTGAGCACACATTTGTGTACATCAATAAAGACGAAATTTCTGATAAACCTTGCAGCATGTGGACTAAGCTAAATAGGATTTAATTATTATTAAATGTTTAAATTCTTTTCTAGATAATTAAATCTCTCTCAACCCTTGACTCTCCTAGTTAAGTGCATTCAGTACGACTGCTTCAAGCACGTGTGTAATGCTTGGTAACCCAGTAACAAGTAGCATTTGGTAATCCTAGTAGTGTTGCATTGTTCAGGGTGTGTGTGGAAAGTGGGAATGAATACTAGTGCTAGGACAATTAGAACTTAGTTAGTGAATAGTTAATGAAAGTTAGTCACTTAGTTCTCTTCACCTTCCCCTATTAGCATAAGAAGTTAAAAAGATAAAAGATATAAAAAGCATATACCTCAAGCTTACTTAACCATACAACTGTGACAATACAAGTAAGTTTGGGAAGACAACGATTGATTAACCTTAAGTGTTCCATTAGGGTGCATAAGCACTTAGTCCTTGGAGTTCGACCGGATCGCACGTGAGACACCCGTATTCGTATGGTTGAGTATAGCGGTACCTTGCCACTCATCAAACTTGAATAGCTAGGATTTTAGGAGATGGGTGTTTCCCTTTGAGGAGATGAAAAAAATATTTAGTAGCCTGGTTACCCATGCAGAGCTAAGAAAGAAGGGCACAAAGGTGATCACCTCTAGCTTCACGATGATCCATCATACGTATGTTCTCCTTGGCAATTTGCAAGTGACAGAATTGAGCCTCAGTAGCTTCACATCTATTAATGATGTTTTGTAATAAGGAGATTTCCTTATGAAGGTTGGACTTATGAGAATTTAGTCTTGAAGCCATCAATTTACCCAGATGTTTGGAAAATCACTGGAGGCGAGTACAAGTGATGAGTGGCGAGGTACCTATTGGCAACTGTTTGGGACGCGATCACCAATGAGTGTCCTTGAACAGGATTTAGGTGCTTGCTGGTCTCTAGCAACACCAAGGCCCAGATACCTCCAAATAGACTCAGTAGTTAATGTGAGTATGTGTGTGTGCTGTTGTGGTGTGCAGTTGTGAAATATGAAACGATTGCGTTGTGTGTAAACTACAAATGACTTATCTTAAAGAGATTCAGCCAACTTTGCCAAGTACTGTGAATTGTTGAGAGTTCCTATTTTGTTCAATTGCCTAGTCTATGTGGTCCTTATAATACCTACTTGTAACAAATAAAATTTTACAAAAACATTTGAGCACAACTTTGCAAATCTACCTCTAATTTTCCCCAAAGAAAGAGATAGTTCCACAAGAAAACTAAAAATAGAGCAAGATTAAATGGAAATAGATAGAAAAGAAAGCAGATTTGTGTTAAGACCTCAAATATTTAAACAAGGTAAAATGATACGAGTAAACACTTAGCAATAAAGNAGGAGATTCACTTCAAATATAAAAGAAGCTATTCTGGTCCCATCAAAATACCAAAGATTTTATGAACCCTCTTAACTATTGAATCGTTCAACAGCTTGACTACATGTAGAGGCTCTCTTACAACAATACCAATAGTGGTTCTTATACAATGCACAATAATAAAATTTACTACTAAAATACTCTTAAGGCTTTCAACACAAGAGCTTCTATGGCAAAAATTTAATAGAAATTTCTATCATGCAACAAGAACAATAAGAGCAATATAAAAATCCCAAAATTACTTGCCAAGCATGATACTATCTAAACCACTAGCTAAACAATTTAAACAAAATAAAAATAAAACATAACTCATAGGACTATGACAAAGAGGCTGAAATATTTTCTTTAGCAAACCATCTTACAAGCAATCTTTCACAATGTGTGACCCCAAGTGTGGTCAAGTGTGAGCTAGTAGTCTTCCAAAGTGTGATTTGTGAGACCTCCCCTGAAGCCTTTTTATAAGGTTCAAAAGGTAGTTACATTCAAAATATCTTTGCTAACTTCTCTCCCAAGTAACTTTCCCAACAAGTTAGGAAGATTACTTGCCCAACAAGTTAGGTAAGTTATAAAAATTTTGGGTGGTTGTAACTATCATAGAGATAAAAAAGGCTACAATTGACAGTGTCCCATGTAGTTGCCAAGTGGCCCATTCAATTGACAAGTGGCCTATTCAGTTGCCAAGTGGTCACCATGGAGACAAAAAAGCTGTAGTTGACAAGTGTCGCATTTAATTGACAAGTGGTCCTTCAGTTGCCAAGTGGTCACCATGGAGACAAAAAAGCTATAGTTGACAAGTGGCCTTTTTAATTGCCAAGTGTCTTCATGGTAATCAAAATTAAAATTAGTTACAAATATCATAGTTTTAACTATCATAGGAAGTTACAACTTCCATAGGAATAAAAGGGATAATAGCCAAATGTCCCCTTTATATAGGATGTTACACAAATATCCCATAAAGTTCTTTTCCTTTTTAAATCATAAAATATTTTATTTAAATCATAGTAATAGAGATAGTAATCATAGTAAATATATATCTATTGGCCCCTAACTTGATGAAATTAATCCACATTCCAGACCACATGTGATCTTTATACTTGGTCAAAAAAAATGTTAAAAATATTAAATGCTTCCTTGATTTGCGACATCTCTGTCTGGCCATGTGCCGAATGGTGTTACATTATTTTTTGAGCATTCTGTAATCTTCCCAGCAACTCCATGACCATCTCCATCTCTGTAGCAAAGTTATGATGAAGATGTGTGAAAAAGGCATTTGGTATTATGCTCTTCTTATTGTTGGGATTCATGAATCTAGAAGCAGCCATGCACCCACATAGAAAGTGGCAATTGGCATACCCTACGTCTCTATAACAACAACAACTTGGAACCTGATCCTAAACCTGCTCTTGCTCTTGACGAATTAGAGTCCTTTGTAAGTACCTCCCAATAGAAGCCCAAGATTCAAATCCTCCCACAATCTCCCAAAATTGAGAGTCACTGGTAATAATATTTAGGAGTCTGAATCATCAATGCCAATCTAGAGAAGATCGGGTGCGGGGCTTGTGAACTCTGAATACCATACTACAATTCTCTTGCATTGCCATATTAGAATTGATGCTTCAATTCTGTGTACACGGGCTCCATGGTTTGAAGCTCTTCCACACGTCAGATTCATCATCTCAGCTAAGCTTATGCCTAAACATTTTGCCGCTGCATCCGGTGGTGTTGCCACCATTATCAAGCACGGCGAGGTTGAGCTAGAGTGCCCTCATGGCCTTTCCGAAGAAAATGTAGAGTGACTCCGAGTCCAAAGCTTGGGTCAACGACGGCCATGTCGGCCATTGCGGCACGATTGTGCTGCACCACGTGCGTCGTTACCACCGCCATGACCCATGTCTTGCCGAGCTGCACCTTCGCCATCTAGTCATCATTTTGTTTTCGAGGCGATGTGCAAACGTCACATGTTAAAGGATCGCTGACCGTCCACATGCCTAAGATGAAGCTCTGGCTCACCATTTCCGCAAACTGACGAAGAATCGAAGAATGAACTACGGCTGAGACGGTAATTCCAAAAATCAGTATTGTAGGACCTCCTGGTAGAGTAGCGTTCTTCTGGCTTGTTCACCTCCATTAGATTGCTAGCGGTAGCTCAACAAAACCCTCGGCTGTCATGAAATTCATCCACAGCAACTTCTTTATTCTTAGTTTTTCAAAACCATGATTCTACTTCAAAGGCATCCTCAATTTTAGAATCCGATCCATAAGAATTGATACTGGTGGTCGTAGTAATCTGCATGCTACACTTGGAAATGGTAAAAATAGGCCTCCAAGGTTCGAATCCTAGGCATTATTTGCCATAATTTCCTCCTAGGGATGGGCCCTGTTGACATCATCTGGTTTATTTGCTGTCTATTTTCCTTTAGCAGCTTACTAATCAACATATTGCCCAAGCTTTTCCATTCTTTGACAAGTTCATATTTCTTTTGAAATTCTTTCCAAATTATTTTAGGCAGAGTGTAGATACCTTCAACAAATACCGGCAGCCTAAAACACTATTTTCTACCACCTTTCCCTAAGGATAGCTCTTACTCATTCTTTACCAGTATCCAAATGATCAATTCCTAAAAGTATTTCTAACAATAAAGAATTCCTTGCTTGTCAATTCATTCACCATTGGCACATTATCTCTTTCAATCTTCTATTCACTATCTTTCATATGTGCATCATTATTTCCACCAATAATGTTATGGTCTCCTTGATATGCATGCCTTTCCTCCTTAAGGGCTCCATGCAAGGAATGCTTTAGTTGATGATGTAGACAACCAATGATGTTGCTTTGAGGACAATACTCTAGTATACCTAATTCACCTCACAACATGTTCCAAATGAGAGTTAGACAGACCTATGGAATATCCACAAAAGAGATGGGCACGTAAAAGTTCCAACCTAGTGAATTTTAAGAAGCAAAATCGTATGCTTGTTTCCCATGCTAAGTATTAGTCTAATCGATAATCCGGAGAATTAAAATTAGGGAGAATAAATGTAGCCCATCTCATCCAATATTTTTTAGCGAGTGACAGGAATCAATACCTTCATCTTGCCATTTAAATAGTTCTATTGAAATATTTTAAAGGTTTAAATCATCTCATATCTCTGTTCCATGAAATGGCCAAAATGTGCCAACAGTACCCCTACACTCAACCATACAAATACGAGCGTTTCATGCATGATCTAGTTGAACTCTGTAGACAGACTAGTTGTGGTATCTAGATAGTTACTCATAAATCGCAGTTCACTGTCTTCCCACCTAGACTAGTATTAGCTTTGTCACATATGGTTTAGTCCAAAGTGAGGTGTATGATGTGTTCCTACACTAATGCTACTCTTGGGGATGATGGAAAATAATATCAACTAAGCTAGGAGAGAGAGGGTGAGAGAGACTTTCTAAACTAGCCTAAGTGTGATGAGCATCCGTTCCTTAATCATTTGTACACATCTTGGACCTCGTGCATGACTANCATGTACGTGATATCATAGCCTATCTCCTCATCTATAAATAAGAGGCAAGAAGATTTGGTAAAGAAGTGTTTTTTGAAGTTTTAAGTTTTTTAGTTTTTAGTATTAAGGTAGGAACTTTTTGTCAGTTTTTCCTCTCAACCCTTTCTCCTAGTGCATGCCC
>MNCI01004556.1:209252-221790 GCA_015680685.1 Gnetum montanum
CCACTGATTACACAGTGGATAGGTATGGGATTATTGACTGACTAGAATTGATTCATGGTGCAATGTGGAATTAAAAAAAAATTGAGACACAACACAAAGAATGCAAAAGAAAATCCTATAACTACAAAACTAGGTGGAACCCATGTAGTTCCTAGTGGCAGTGGCTCCTCCATGGGTGCCTTTCCCTTGTCTTGTGCTCCAGGTCTTAGGATTTGATGGCGTTGAAGTATGGCCTAGAGTTTCTCCTCTTGTAAGGCCTTGAGTGCCTTGGCATGAGTGTAAGTTTATGCTTGTGCCATAGAGGCATCCTAGTCAGCCTTCTCTTTGTCATGCGCCACCCTTTTATTCTTTGTCAACTGTTATTAAGTTGCTCAGTTTTGAAAGTGTCCAGCTAGTTCTGAGCAACCTTTGGCCCTATATTCAGAAGGTTTAATACTTCCAAAATGGCTTGAATAGAGAAATCAACAATCACATCATAAATGTTAACCGTGGTGCCTTCTTCTTTATTGTGCCAAAATTGGTATGTTTCCCTTAAGTACTAGGCACTGCTTTCAGGGAGGGTAGGCCACAATGGGGACCCTTTGAGGTGATCCCTAACAGCGTTTGGAGAAAATTCTATGCAAGTTCCAAAGTTTAATTCCATGATCACTACAGTTAATATGGACCTTTCATGGATGGCTTGAACACAATCCTGGGGCAACATGAGATGTCGTCCCTATTCAAACACTGCAGCAGCTCCTCCTTCTACCTACATTGATTGTACAGTGGCAGGGTCTTCTTGATGGATACTAAATTATTATTCTTCCTGCTCTACATTTTGTTTGGCAAGAACTTGTCCCTCACCTCTACTAGGTTGCTTGATCCCACCTTGAGCAAGACCTTCCTGTTGTTCATATTTTTGGACCATCTGTAATCACACGGGGCCAATCGTTAGTAAGGTTGTTACCAAAGTTAGGTTATACCTTACTGCTTGCCTTAATGAATTTTTTTATCTATGTGTGATGTTAATTATTAGGAGAAAATGTCCTTGAAAGATTATAATATTTAATCCTCTTTGCTTAGGTGGTTTCCAAATCTAGTTTCTTGGTATAACTAAGGAAATGAAATTGTTTTTGGCGCATTTATCCTTAATTTTATAACTAATTACCCTTAATAATGTCCTTTGAGTGATGATGAATTTCAAAAAATTTATGTTCTATTTGCCGTGTACCCCTCCCCCATGACTAAGTTGAACACTCCAGGCTCAAGTAGGTTCAAACGGAATGAAAATCGGAGTACCAACGAGCGAGTTATGAATATGAAAGCAAGAGACGCGCAATCGTGAGTTGTAGAGAGAAATTTGAAAAACTTCCCTTGCTTGAACAGTTGCAAATGATGTTGATTAGCATAGGGGAGTCGCATATATATATTTTTTTGGATGCGATATCGTGTACGCGATAGCGTAGACATGATATCGCGTTGGCTGCGATATCACGTACGCAATATCGCGGCCTATTGATGTTAGGGCACTTTATAGAATGTATTAAAATTTTTAATATTTTTCTGAAATTAAACGATGTAAACTAAGGACATTTGGATGAGTGTTAAAGGGTTCCAAGGTAATTCAACTAGTTCTGAAGGCACAAAAATTATGATGGTGTGGAATTTATCAATAAGGACCTCAGATGGTAAGGGGAAGAAAAAGGCTATGTGATGGTTTATAGGAACGTTTGAATTGGAGGGATAGTAATAAGGGAATGAATATCATTGAAAGTATGCTGAGGGTAATAGATGGTGTGTAGAAGATGTGTTTTGAGTGCAAATTACAAAAAATTACATAAGTGGATCCTCCCCAAAGCAGGTTCCAACCTATAATGCCCTTGCATAACCACACTTAAAAATGTTCGTAGGCACTAGAAGGGTTAAATGTAATCTACACTGGTTCCACAAAACACACACATGTAAGTATCATTGGAATGAGGTAAGAATTCCATGTTACACAAGACTTGAGCTACAATTACATGAACAGTGAGATGAGACGAACTATAGAGGGGATTGTAGAGATTGGGATGTGAGGTAACTGACCCAGGGCACAATGAATCCTGCATGTAAGGCATGATTAATGTGTCATTAACCTATCATTCCAAGATCAAGACCAAGTCCATTCCTCTTATCAGTGACACCACATTGTTTCATCCCATGATGAGCAACAATGAGAGTACTAGAACAACAAGGCGTACAATCACTTGACATTTTGTTCAAGGGACGAGTGATTTTTGCTTTGTGGCACTTTTTCTCTTCTTCTTCTTTTTTTCTTTTTTTTTTGAATGCTGAATCCAGAGAAGCCGCCAACCCTTAGGCATGGGTGCATGTCTTTCCAGTGGGACCCCTTAGAACAGCATTGGATTTTTTAGTGGCTTGTGATTACTCTTACTCCCATTTTGTGTTAAACCTACAAGGATCTTAGTACAACCACGTTGTGTGATAACTCTCATAGACATCACTAAAGAGAATTCGCAAGTCCCCTTGATGTCACACCCTAACCATTCCCTCTTGATCCATCCTTCTTCATTCTGGGTACAATGAACACAAAATTAATTTTAAGTTTTAAAAATGTCAAGAAAATCACTGTACCCTCAAATAGAACCTCTTATTTGTAGAATGGATGAGTGGGTGTAATGGGCTCACTGTCTGAATAATTGATCACTCAAGACTCGATAACATAGAACACACCTCAACCAACGAGCCACATGAGTGTTTTATTCGTAGATGAGATTACTTATAAAAAGATAAAAAGAAAAAAAGATAACAAAAAAGAAATTGAAAAACTAGAAAACAAAAAATTGTAAAATTAAAAAAAATGAAAAATATTTATTAATCCTGCTTGTTATTAAAATGGGGGATATCCCCCATAACTAAACAGTTGAGCATGGCGAGGATTAACAAATGAAAGATGAGGATCCTTGCATGTTGGAAATATCGAAACTCGGTCATACTTACCACATTGGGGTTCACACACTTGATTATAGTAAGCATAGTGGGGTAATTTATAACATGTGGTTCTTGGGTAAAGAGTTGACCCACTTTGATACTTGAGATTGTAAGATGATATGCAAGGATTGGGATGTTGGAGTGTTAATTGGTGGCCTTGATGAAGTGATACGAGGCGTTGGGTTTGAGGAGAAGGATGTACCATAGTGTTGGACTTGTGCTAAGTTGGAGAATGCAGTGGCCTTGGAACTGTGTTGTTCCTTTCTACAGTCATGTCTAAAGAAGGGATGCCTTTGATGTTGAGGAGGTCTCTCACTACTGTTGGCAATAGTAGCACAAGTAACGTTCATGGGTTGTTGTTGTGGTGCAGACACTTCAGGAACAGTTGGTGGTGATGTAGAAGAAGGGAAAGGATGAGAAGGTTGAAATTTAGAAGACGTGTAAGGTACACAAGGTAGTGGTTGTGTTGAGGACATGGGTTGAGAGTATTGAGGAGAATGATAATGTGACGAGATAGAGTATGTTGACCCAGTTGGGGAAACAGGATGTTGGACTAGATAAGGAGTTGGATTCAGATGATATGAAGGGTATCTCTAGTTTAGGGATGGCTTCCCCCATGACTGGGATTGTTGCCACTGTGATCGAACACAGTATCTCTGTACGAACTCTGAGTGTAACATGCTTTCCTAATGCTCATATAAATGTAACAAGATTGGGCATTGGCCCTTGGGGTGATCATACAGGCAAATGTTGCATTCATGCTTATGATTGGTAGTTGAGCTCTTATTTTCCTCATCCCTTCTTTCCGATTGTCTAATAATATTTTTTCTTGCTTCTTGGGTTGTCAAAACTCTATCTCCAATAATATTGATATATTACCCACACTTTTTATGCATCCATTCTAACATCTTATTGATCTTTGCCTCGATTTCATCTAATGATTGTTGTATTGGCAAAGATGGTTCTTCCTCCTTAAGATAGGTTGATTTCTCCTTTTTGTGATTATGGACCTCTATTAAGTTGAGGTTTTGGTCCCATTGATGTTTTTCAACACTCTCCCATCTAGCCATTTCTCCTTCTTTTGCTACCTGCTTAATAAGCTCTTGGAATTGATAGGTTCGTAGTTCGTATAGTTGACCTTTAGCATACATCCCTAGGATCTCTCTTGTTTCATCACGAAGCCCATTAATGATATGGTACATTAGCCTTTCCTCGGAGAACTCATGGCTTGGACAGTTATTTAACAGTGCATAATATCTTTCTAAGGCCATGTCCAAGGGTTCATGTTGTGCTTGTTTCCACTCTTGGATTTATTTCCTCAAGGCCGACACTCTTGCATAAGTTTGATATCTTTCATTAAAGAGTTTTATCATTGTTGGTCAATGTCGTATTGAATTTGGTTTTAACGATCTATACCATACGTTTGCTTGGTCAACGAGTGTCATAGGAAAGAGCTTGAGTTTTTGCCAATCGTTATCAATGTTGTTCCATGCATAGGCATCATAGAAGGCTTGTAAATGTTGTTGCGGATCTAAGTCATAGCCTCCTGAGAAATTGGGAAAGTTGTTTAAATCAAGCCTGGGTAGGTGGCTCTCTTTATGATGCCTATAGGAGATTTGAACAGCCTCTTGTATTTGTGTTAGGCTTGTAGTGGCCAGTAGGGATTCATTGTCATCGAGTAAGTTATGCTTTTGTGCATTGGGACGATGCTACCATTGTTTATGTTTATAAGAAACCCCCACCTCAGATTGTGTACTCCAATCTTCACTGCATATAATTCGTTGGTTCTCCAATGAATTACCTCACTAGATGTGACATTAGCATAGCCTTGTAGGAGAGGCATGGTTGTGCAATTGTGTGTGAATTTGTATGTGAATTTTTGTAATTATTTCTTCCTAAAAGATATATTGTTAATTCCTCTACAACGACCTTGTATTATATGACTAATCTAGATAACTAGCAGCGTCCCCAGCAACGACGCCAATGATGAGTGGTGAGGTACCCCTACACTCAACCATACGAATACGAGTGTTTCATGCATGATCCAGTCGAACTCTATAGATGGACTAGTTGTGGTATCTAGATAGTTACTCGTAGATCGTAGTTCGTTGTCTTCCCACCTGGACTAGTATTAGCTTTGTCACATATGGTTTAGTCCAGAGTGAGGTGTATAATGTGTTTCTACACTAATGCTACTCCTGGGGATGATGGAAAATAATATCAACTAAGCTAGGAGAGAGAGGGTGAGAGAGACATTCTAAACTAGCCTAAGTGCGATAAGCATTCGTTCCTTAATCATCCATACACATCTTGGACCTCGTGCACGACTACCACTGGGATTACCAAGTGCATGGCCTAGCTACACTACTGGGTTACCAAGTAGTCACACTTAAATGCTCGTGATTAAGTCATACTATTCTGCGTTACTAGGAGATAAGGGTAGAGAGATATTAACTAAGAAAGCAATAAATAACAATAACACTTAAATAATTAAGCTAAGTGGATGCTACAATGATGAAGTAATCTCGATCTTTATTGCCAGTCATGTGCGTGTCCAAGTATGTCACACTTGAATAAGGATGTTGTACAATTACAATCATCACACTGCGGGCATGCACTGGGAGAAAGGGTTGAGAGGAAAAACTAACAAAAAGTTCCTACCTTAATACTAAAAACTAAAAAACTTAAAACTTCAAGAAAAAAATTCTTTACCAAATCTACCTGCTTCTTATTTATAGATGAGGAGATAGGCTATGATATCACATACGTGATATCACGTCTAGGCTATGATATCATGTACGTTATATCATGGGTGGGACATCACGATCAACAATTCATGACTCATCAACAAGCATTAGTCCATCAATCAATCCAATCATCTTCTCCAAGGGATTTAGGATGCAGATTCCATATTTGCATCAATAAAGAACAAAGGGAGCTGCTACGAAGAAAGGCAATGTTAAAAATATAAAGGTCATTGGAAGAGCAGGAGTAGCTAGAAAGGGAAAGAGACCAGTGAATAGGATAATGATATGACAAAACCTGGGTATAATCTGCCTAAACAAGTGTACCATTGATGGTAGTAAATTGAATATAAGCATTTGTAGATAGGTAAACCTGATCTAATCTAGAAGAAATGTAGGAGTCTCCATGTCTAGCATTGCTCCAAGTAAACCAATTAGAAGTACTAGAAGAGGGGTAGTTTCCATTAGCTTCTTGCAAATTCAATTTGCTCTTCAATGAAAGCCAAATAGAAAGCTCTCTGTTGTCTAAACCACCTCTCTATCCTCCAAACTTATCCTCTGGATGCTCAATCATATTAAAGTCTCTCGCGATGATCCAATTAGCTGCAAGCAAGTTGTGCCCAAGCTAATTCCCAAAAAGATTCTAGTCGTTCAAATTACAAGGAGTGTAAATGGAAATGATCCCTAGGATTTCATTAGCGTATTGTAATCGAACCCAACAACAATGTCTTGAATTATTACAACCGTGATCAATAACAAACTCCTGCCACTTACTATGAAGAAGAATTATAGCTCCCCCTTTGCCATGTTCATGGTGAGAAGAGACATAATAATTATTGGGAAAAATACTCTTACAACAAGTTTGAAAATGGAATCCTTGGATTTTAACTTCTCAACATTTAGGAAATGCCTATGAATATAATCACAGACTAAATATCTTCTACAGGGATCCGAGAGTCCCCTAACATTCCATGAGCAACACTTCATTGTGGATGTAAAGATAAAGGAGGATCCCCCTCAACCACTAAAGCCTTAAAAGAATTCCTAGACTCAAAGTTATTTACTAAAGGATGACAAGCACTTGTTTTTTTACTAGCGAACTAATTAGCATTAACAATAATTAGGGATCGGTGCCCTTTAGGGAAATCGCTAAAAACAAGATTATCTAGTGTGACTGAGGCATAAGATTTCTGGGTAACTCACTCCTAACCATTAGTAGCATTTTTTGGAACCCCTTCTTGGTTAAGAGGAGTCTTAGTAACATTGGTAGCCTCAATATTCATATCTTTGACATTTGACATCTTGGGGTTTGAAGAAAAAGGATTAGCCAAGTGCACCTCAACAGAATCATTACCTATATCCTTAGATATAATGTGGTGGGAAAACTAAAACATAAAGCTTTGAAATGGGCTTTTAAACCCTTATCAAGTAGATTTATCGTAGTTAATCATATTTTGAGCTCCACTTACATGTACTACTCTACCTTTATGGCTCCTTCCAAATCTTCCTTTCAATGCATCAACAAAATCCGTAGGAATTTTTTATGGGGGGATAAGGATAATCACAAAGCTTTTCATCGAGTTACTTGGGATATTTGCACTTTAAGTAAGGAACACAGGGGCTTAGGCCTCACCTCTATTGAGCACCAAAGTATTCTCTTGGCCTCCAAGTGGGTCACTCACTATATAAAAGGAGATGAAGCTTGGAAGATCCTTTTTAGGCATAATATTTCTTGTCTTGGTAATCACTATGGATGGAAAAACACTCATTGGAGCAATTGGATCATTAGCGGAGGTTCTCAGAAGATTATACATTCTTTCTTATTTAAGCAAACTTGGCAGTGTTGGAGTCAACTTGAAGGCTTTTTATAATGGAAACCTTTCCCAAATAAGCTTGAACTCTTTGTCGATGCATTCCATCTGGTGGTCTCCTATTTTTAAAAAGAGTTTGGATTGTCTTTATAATGAATTCTCTCATAGAGCCAATTGTTTTTCCAATCACAATCTCCGTCATGTTGCTCAATTATTTACTATTAGAAATGATTCTACTACCCTCTCTTGGCAACTTGCCAAAGTAAAATGGGGGTTTCAAAAACAAGATACTTTTATTTACGAGCACATTGAGCATGTTCTCTCCAACTTTGGTATTCCTAAGTTGCATAATAATACTCATTGGTATGATGATTGGTTTTGGCTTGATGGTTCCCCTGTGCATTCTTTACGCCTTTCTAAAGCCAAATCTTGGTTTCATGCGCAATAATTCCAACTCTCCACTTTAAATAGAAGATGGAGTGTGCATCTTGAAGATCACCATGGGAAAGCTATTTTTCATCATGTTTGGACTTCCAGGGCACAACCTAAGCACCGTTTCTTTTTTTGGTCCTTGATTCATCAAGGTCTTCCCATTGGACATAGGCTTCACTTCTTAGGAGTTGATTGCCCTAAATGCACCATTTGTCAAGTTGATGACTCTTTTGTGCATGTTTTTTGGGATTGCTTGTTCTCTTGACAAATTTGGAAGTGGTGTCAGTCTCTCCAAGTTTTTATTCCTAACCATTATGTCGATTTCCCTCTATGTATTTTCAAATATGACTGTGTTAAGCAACACCTTCAAAAAGCCTGGAAAATCCTCTTATTTGAGATTATTTTCTTTATTTGGAAATGTTGTCTAGATGCCTGGTATCAAAACACCAACTACACTGAATTTGACTATGGTATGAAATGCTCTATTGCTAATAATGTTCAACTTCAATGTTGAGAACTAGCCTTTACCAATAATATTACTTTTATCTCTTTTGAATTGTCTGTTTTGGATTTCTTTTAGCTTTCGTCCTAATGGGTGCGAAAAGCTTTTGTCTTGTTGCATGTGATTGGGGGTCATCTTGCAACTTTGGGCTCTGTTAAGGCTTTGGTTTTAAGGTTTTCTTCTCTAGTTTGTGGTTCACCTTAACAAATCCCACCACCACACTCCGTGCCGCCCCACCCCCGAACAACTACTTTAACAACATTAAACATATGCAATTTTCATCCACTAAAACATGCATGTCCTTGATGGGAATATCAAAACCATTTGAAGATTCCATCCAGCATTTGTATGGCCATACCCAAACCTTGAAAGATTCCTGAAGGTAATATTTAATGTGTCTTTGCAGCAATGATATGAACAGGCAAATATGCTGCGGCAATGGTATGGAACCGTGTTACAACCATTCAGGAAAATATATTTTTGACCTGAATTACATTCAAAAAACATTTTTCTAATATATTTGAACCATGATCCAGTACATCCGTAGATAAATACTTTTAAAATTTTCCTCTTTCGACTTCTTATTCTTGGATTTTTCCCATTTTAAAATATTTTAGATTTCCCAATGTAAATATACCTATCTACAACAATCATCAAATGGATATTGTAATAACTCCAAATGCATTCCATACCCAACACCCCTTCATTGTTACTTAGGTTAATCATATTTACAGGTCAATGGAATCATTTCAATGCGCTCGTGTGCAAAGCTGTGCAACATTGCTTGGAGAAATTCATGAAAACCTGTCACAAATAGTTGCAAGCCATTGTGCAGCAATAGAACGCTATATGCAAGTGCCACACATCACTACGCAACGATTTATAA
Organism: Gnetum montanum; assembly: GCA_015680685.1. Lineage (NCBI taxonomy): Eukaryota > Viridiplantae > Streptophyta > Gnetopsida > Gnetales > Gnetaceae > Gnetum > Gnetum montanum. The sequence continues at coordinate 218,598 of MNCI01004556.1, forward strand.
GAGATAACATAAAGCATAAATTTCTTTATTTTAAATTACTTAAAAGGAAGAATGACAATTTCAACAGGTAGTGTAATCGGTTCCCTGTTCGTGTTTAAATTTTAAAGTGAAACAGAAAATTGAGAATGCGCATTCAAACCCCGATCAGGATATGTCTAATAAACGCACATTCTTCGCAAGGAAAATATTGAATAAACAGGCTAAAATAATTGCAGTCCTACAGACACCATTTTTCTGGATGGGCCAAATTCTTGCTTTATAACCAATTTACAAGAATTGATCTGAAGTTCGAGAGGACTATAATTGAAGTATAAAAGAAATAAATAGTCTGTTAACAGAAAAAACTTAGCAAAAATCATATTGTTATAAGATGATCAGTGCTATTAAAGAGAGTTAATCTCAGGCAATTTATTCAAAACATATTCTGCAATTTCTGGAATTACACAATTCCAATCTTTTCAAGGGCACAAACCAATTTTCAATTATATTTTGGAACCCGTATTTGAAAAATCATGAATAACCAATATAATTAGTAATGATTGTTATTCATACTCTCTAGGAGCTGAACAAGATCATATGTTTCAGAATCTGGCCTTGCACCATATAAAATCATCTTTTTAATAAAATTCCGAGGGCACAATTTGGCATTTACATACGCCCTTAATAGAATGTTATGAACAAAAGTGTACTTTCTATAGTTTGATTTCCTAATGTACTTGAAGAACATCTCTGCATATGATACATTTCCTTTGTCAGCAAGTGTCTCAACTATCAGAAGACATGTTTCTAGCCATGGTATGGACAGACATATTTTCTTTGCAGCCTGAACATTAAGTATCATTTGGGCAGTTTGAAGGGCTTCACTGAGCAAATCTGCTTTGAGGCAGCATAATGTCAAATGGTGATAAGTTATGGCATTTGGTTCACAGTTTGCTTCTTGCATTTGTTTAAAAAGTTTGGAAGCGTTCTCAATAAGACCATGCTTTGCATAAACAGAAAAAAGTGCATTAAAATGCTGTGTCATCCTTGTGCTTTTCCTGGACATCAGCTCCTTCCAGATCTGCTCTGCCTCAGCAACACAGCCTACCTTGCCAAATGACTCAATTGCTTGAATGTAGGTTTTTGATCGAATGTTTGGAAGACAGCACACAAGTTTCCAGGTTTCTATCAAGCTCTCCTTCTTCAACAAAGAACCGTATACTAACAAAAGCATTTCAAATGTAGCCCAGTTTTTATCACTTCGGGATTTCTCTGCTTCCTCTGCAAATACTTTTGCTTCATCATGTAATCTGGCAGTTGCAAATGCATTTGCCAATATGCAATATGTAACCTCAGTAGGCTGAACCCCAGCTTGCTTCATTTCATCAAATACATTCCTCAACCCTTGGATATCATGATCTTTAGCCTTGATATTTAACAAGATATTGTAAGTGGCTGAAGTGGGGGCTACTTTATCAGCCTTCATCTGAAGAAGAATGCCAGGTATATATCTTCTACGTCCCACGGATTTATGAAAATGAATTACATTGTTGTAAACTTTGACAGATATTGAGAAAGAAAGCCACCTCATCTTCCTCATGTAGAATAATGCTTTACCAATCAAGCGTTTTTCAATGCATAGCATCACAAGGCTGTTGTAAACAACTTCATTCTGGAAATCTACAGGGATGGTCGTCAGTAACTTTTCGGCCCTTTCTACACCCATTACCTTCCCACAAAACTCAATCAGGTATGAATACTCTATATCTTTTAATTTGTAAGGCTTCTCCCTCACCACCCATTCAACTACCTGATACATTAAAATATCGAAACAATTACTGCTACACATAGGTGATTGATTAGAAAACAGGTTTAAAAAAAAAATCATTCCTACATCTTTTCACTCCATCACGACAACATTAATTTCTTGAATTGACAAACCCTTTCATAAAGTGATAGAATCTCCGCTCACTATACCATACCGAAAGCAGTGATAACGCAGAACGCTACCGCAACAAAACTTTATTTTCAATGCTTGGCCGAAATCAAATCCGACGATGAGAAAATGTGATTCGGGTTAGGGGTAAAAATACAAAGGCAGACAATTGCTTCAAGAGGAATCCCAAAGGTTTTTTATTAGAACCTTAGACAATTCAAAATTAAAAAGAGAAAGGACAACAACAAAAAATTTGGGGAAGAAATGAAACCTCAAGGGCAAGGCGGTAGCTACGGAGCTTTCTAAGGCGATTGAGGGCATGGAACACATTTTGTTGTTGCACAGGAAGGCCTTGTCTCATCCATGTCTGAAACACCGTTTCGACCTCCTTCTTTACAAACTGCTTCCACAAACCTGTCTCCAACTCCACCTCCACCTCCACCTTCACCTTCACCTTCTTCAATCTGCCATACAAGCTATGCCTCTCCTCGTCTTCGTGTTCATGTTTATTATTACTATTTGGAATAATTTGTGATTGCTTCAGTGCTGTCATTGTTGAAGAAGAAGAAGAAGAAGAAACAGCTGAGGCACAGCGAGTGTAGAAGAGGTGCTGCCGTTGCCGCATGCGGTGTAGAAAGCGTGCTCCGCTGGTGCATCGATGGATAGTCATGCCAATGCCTCTGCAAATACAATGACGCCTCCAGAAACACCAGAAAAACACACACAGAGGATTACCGTCCTACGTGTGATATTCCTCTTTGTTTACTGGTGGAGGAGCTTTGAAAAGTTTTTAATACTCTTGGTTTGTAAGTGTGATAGTTGTAATGTAACAACGTTGCCCCAACGTTGCCCGGCACCCCAAAGAATTCACAAAGATCCAATGGATCTAGGGCGGAAGACCTGGGGAATACGCCTCAAACAAGCAAGCATCTCACGAGTGCAAGCAGAAAAGAACCAAACAAACAAGTACACACACAACCTTGTAGACCACATCGATGGGAGGGGAGACGATGCACTTACAAGGGAAGGTACCTCACCCCCAGATCCCTCACGANCAGCTTTGAGTGTACACTTCACATGGGTTTGGAACTTCGTCAATTCCGGGTATCCGTCAACTCCTTGGACACAAGGCTTGAAGGAAGGTACCAACCCCAATACCTGATACGTCCTTCCATCCAATGCCTTGCATGAAACGCAAGGGCAACTGGTGGAAGCCCAAGACTTCCCTTCTCTATACGAGCGGGAGAGTCCAACCCAAAGGGCCAACGTCTCTAAGGC
>MNCI01004556.1:234112-264630 GCA_015680685.1 Gnetum montanum
ATGCTCATGAGGGTCCTTGTGGGGGTCATTACGCTGGGAGATGAATGGCCATCAAGATCTTTCTTGCAGGATATTATTGGCCTACATTATTTCGAGATACCCATCGTTTCATCCAATCTTGTGAGTGTTGACAACGTGATGGGGGAATGACTGCTAGAATGGAGGGTCCGCAACAATGAATCCAACCTTTAGAACCCTTCGACATTTGAGGAATTGATTTTATGGGGTCAATTACACCAATGTCTAATGGAAAAGCTTATATTATTTTTGCTGTTGATTACCTAGAAAAATGGGTAGAAGCAACTACTGTTAAGGATTGTACATCATCTATAGTTGCATGATTTGTTCAACAATAAATAATAAATAAGTTTGGTGTTCTGTGTGCACTTATTTTAGATAATGGTACGCACTTCACAGGTGCAACTTTTCAGAAATTAATGCAATGCTTAGGGGTTGAACACAAATTGACAATGCCATACCACCCCCAAGCAAATGGTCAAGCTACAGTCACCAATAGGGAGATTACGAAAATATTGACAAAAACTATTAGCAAGTTTAGGCAAGACTGGAGTACTAAACTGAATGATGATCTTTGAACATACCACTCCACATGGAAACTCCCTACAGGCTACTCTCCCTATGAGTTAGTATATGGTAAATTACCAATGCTTCCCATTCAAGCTGAGCTTCATACACTATCCATGGCATGTGACCTCAACCTTGACCTTGACCTAGCATAGAAACAACAGTTAGTAACCCTTAATTTTCTAGATGAAAATTGACTAGCTACCTTATCATCTAATGAATTGCACAATGCATTCAATAAGCAATCTCATGACCTAAGGATTAGGAAAGTTAAAAATATCAACCAAGAGATAAGGTTCTCTACTAGAATCCCACACATGTGCCAAAATGTACTAAATTTTAAACATTGTGGGAAGGACCTTATATTATTTATGCAACTTTTCCTTTAGGGGCCATGACAATATACAAACCTGAGAGCCTAGACAAGAAACTTTTGGTCAACGTGCAACAGACCAAACCTTTCCAGGAGCTTAGGAAAGCCAGTACACATGCTACCTCTCTTGATGGACAATCCTACTCACTATTTCAAATTTCCTCCTTCCAACTTAGTCATGGGGGAGATGGCTACCTATGCTAACTATTCTAGGACCTCAGTTCTTTTTGAATTTTTGATTTACACATTTTTTTTACACGTTTTTTATTTTAGACATTTTTCCAACTTCTATTATTTTTTTACACCATCGTTCATATTTTTACTATTTTTTTGATTGCTTGATTTACTTTTATTTGTCATCTAATAAGTGCTCATGATGGTGGATAAAATTATATCATATTGATTGCTAATGTTTGATTTTTACCTTTGAATTATGATGCTGATATTGAGGTATGGTTCTTTTTGTAAAATAGGCAATGAGTCCACACTGTCCACTCATCCATACAACTCTATAGTCTCCTTTGGCTTGGAACTATACAGTCCCCTTTTTCTAAGTAAATTTGTTAATGAATTGGTGTTTGGGTACTTTTCAAACCAAAGAAAGACTCAAAGGATGAAAAGGGTGTGACGTCAAGGAGATTTGATGCATTTGTGCTGGCCATTCTCTTGGGGTGCTTGGATGCTTGTTTCTTGGGTTTTCTACCATTTTGACATTGTTCAAAAATCAGGAAGTTGAGTGAATAAAAATAAGTCTTTTCTTGGTGTGGTTCTCATGTAAAAAATAAAAATAAAAAGAAAACAAAACAAAAAAAGAGAAAAAAAAAGAGAGAAAAAGGTGAGAATTCAAAGCATACCCCTTAGACATAATAAAGAAATATGGGCTATAAGCACTGGTTATGGCATTGGAAAGACATGTTACCCATGCCTAAAGGTTCCCTCTAGCTAAGGCCCTTTCTCGCTTCCTACTTCTCCATCTCACTCTCCTTGGGATGGTGGTGACTCTTTGTGGAAGCATTCTTGTTGCCTCAAGAGGATGGACTGGCCAAGTGTATTGATGTGAGGTTATTGAATGTGGTTGGTTTGAGTCTGGATTTGGGATGATTTCTACTCAGTTATCTTAACCATGAAATATACAAGGGTCTTTACACAACCTTGTTCTTGGGATTCCATTCCATTCTCTCCTCTCCATCTTTCTTCCCATTTTCCACCTCATTGCAGATTTTATCATTAGTCCATTCTAGGTTGATGCATTTTTTTTCTTTGGTAAATTTTTGTGGGTAAGTTTTTAATTCTTACTTCCAAATGACATTTCTAGAGCCTATAGACTCTTTGGTTTGTGGATTTGTTAGGGCATAAAGGGCATAAGTCTGCTTTGGGGAGGACCCACTGGCATTCCTTTTTGGTGCAATTGTTAAGCTCTTTTCCTTAAACATTTCCTACAATCAATCATTTCTTATTTCATCCCCATCCATGGCATCCATTTTATTGGTGTTGCCGTTGTTATTTTTCCCATCTTTCTTGTTCCTCATATTTTTCCATCTTATAGCTATTGGAGGTTCACTCTTAGTCATGGGGGGCCTGGCACAAATTTTTCAATTTTTTCATTTTACTAATTGCCTAACCCCTACACCTTGGGTAGTTGCTAGTGATAAATCTCCGAACCAGTTGCAGCCATAACCACAACTTAGCCAATGCACTTCATATCGAGGCAAGGTATCAATTGCATTGTGGATTATCTATCATTTTTCATTTGTGACTATGTTGTATGTGCAGATGATGATCATACAAACAATGGACTAGGCTTGGAGGAAGCACTCATGATGGACCAGAACTAGAGCATTTACGAAAGGAGCAAGTCTGGTGGTATGGCTATGGATAAACAATGGAAGGCACAATCTTAGCATTGGTGGCAACACGCTTCATTTTCTTTCTTTCTCTTTCTCTACAAGCTGCCAAATAAAGGCTGGGATGTCATTTATGTATGAGTGTTCACCACAATGGTCACGAATACTAATGTTGTAATATGCTTATTGATCCATTCACTAGGCACATTGAGTCTGTCATCCCATTCCACTATCAGTTGTTAATTAGTCAATAATCCCATACCTTCCCAGTATTTTGTAAGGAACTTGAGGACGAATTTTCATTCAGTCATGGGAGTATGATGAGATTGGTTACTCTAGTGGTTTATTCTAATTATTAGAGTAGTTACTCTAGTGGTTTATTAGAGTAATTACTCTAGCAGTTTATCTTAATTATTAGAGAAGTTACTCTAGTGGTTTATTCTAATTATTAGAGTGGTTACTCTAATTATTAGAGTAGTTGCTCCCAAGCCTATAAATACAGTGCCCAAGTGCACAATTGAAAAAAAAATAAATCTTTTAGCAATTAAGTAGTGAAACTCTTGTAGTTTGGTTGAAAGTTAAAGTATTTTCCAAGTGCCTGCAGCAGGAGGTCGAAGTGTGGACAGATCTTTATTTGAGCATTGTGTACTTGAGCACACCTTGTGTATGGCAATAAAGATGAGCTCTTTGATTCATCTTTGTAGCACTTAAGATTTATTTTCTTACACATTTATTTTATTTTATTTTCTTATGCATTTATTTTATTTTATGCACTTTACATTTGTGTTATTAGTGTAGCAATTCATTTTGATCAACTAAGAAAATCATTAAATTACACTTAGTATGATCACTTCGAGCATGCATGTAACACTTGGTAACCCTGCAACGATTAGCGTTTGGTAATCCTAGTAGTGTTGCACTGGTTCAAGATGTGTATGGCAAGTGAGAACGGATGCTGGTGTTAGGATTAGTTAGAACTTAGTTAATGAGTAGTTAGGTTAAATTAGTCACTTAGTTACCTCTCTCCTTCCCTATTAACATAGGACATAAAAACATAAAAGCTATAAAAATCATATGCCTCAAGCTTACTTAACCATACAATCGTGACATACAAGTAAGCTTGGGAAGACAATGATCAACCAACCCATCCTTGTTCCACAAGGGTGCATAAGTACTTAGTCCTTGGAATTCGACCAGATCATGCGTGAAACACTCATATTCATATGGTTGAGTGTAGGGGTACCTCACTGCTCATCAAATAGGCAATAAGAAAGAAAATAAGAAAGGACATAGAGAACCATCGATGAGAAGCCTCAACAACTAAAAGTCATCTATGCCCATCTAGATTCTTATTATTTGAACTTCACATTTATTCTTTACTAGGATGAGCAATTATGCTAGAGAGATCTGGATGATAGCATTGTATCACCTACTGATTGATCCATTCTTGCCATGCTCATGACCCAACTCATGGGATTGGGTGTTGAAGTAGTAGGGCCTAAATACGAAGTGACAAATCAAATCTTTAGGAACTACCAACCTATAGAAGTGCAACTTTGCAAAGAAAAATGCATGGAGGCATGCTATGAATCCTCCAAGAGTAAGTAAATCCCAACACCATTATACCTACAACTACATAAACAAAATGAGAATTTCTTTTTTGGCGACTCTCAATATATAGATTCTCCTTCTCTCTTTGAGTAGGATACCTCTTACCAACAGCTGCAGTCAACCTTGAAGAGCCTTGGTAACAGGAAAACAAGGTTCAAAGGATAAGGAACCTTAAAAGACAAATTTTCTAATAGTTCATATAAGAATAAGGAGGATGAAAAGGAAAAATAAAAAAGATAAGAAGAAGGATCAAGACAAATATTGAAAGAGAAGGACTAAAAGGAATCATTCTCCTTTTCCTTCATCTTCATCATCCTCCTCATCATCAAATTCTAATAGAAGCCACGACAGAGATAGAGATAGGGATGATTGGAATCAAGATGGAGATGATAGGAAGTCACATCATGACGATAGGAACTAGGATGGGAGCCAATAACAAGAAGAATAAGAACCTCATCGAGAAACGAGGCATAACAAAACTCACCATATGAGGCATGGTCATCATAGTGGCCACCATGGATGTGATGATGATGATGAACCATTGCTAGCCACTAGAAACATACTGAATGTTTCAGAATTAATTAAAGTTCCCACTAGGCATTAGAAGAATAGCATGATTAAATGTTTGTATATGAATAATATCCCCAAAATTGAAGGGAGATATGATGCAGATCCATAGCATCATTTACAAGCTTTCTATGAGGCTTATGCCTTACAAAACATTGAAAATAACTGGCAAAATTTAAAATTGTTTCCAAGAATACTCATTTAAAAAGTAGAAAGTTGGTATTGGTCCTTGGAACTGCAATCCATCCACTGATGGAGTACAATTTTAGATCTATTCAATGACAAATATCAAATGTACTCCTAAGTACCCAACTTCAAGAAGTAAATTCAAGGATGGAAGCAAGGGAATCATGAGTCCTTGGATGTAGTCCTAGGCAAGTATTATTCTCTATTGCACTGATGCCGAGGCCATGGATTCTCTCAAAGAAAGCAATTTTGCCATATCATAGATGGGCTCTAGAACAAAACAAGAGAAACTCTTGGGATCTATACCCAAGAGAGAATTTCTTTGATGAGAGCCCATCAAATCTAAAGGCTAATAGAATAGGTGGCCAAAGAAGAAGAGTGAAACACCATAAAGAAAATTCATGTTGCAACCTATGGCAAAAATTCAATATAATTTGGTGTAAAAATAATGGTAGATATTGTTGTCTTATTTTTCCCAACACCTGGCATTACAATTATCATTACTAGAACTTGAGGTAACATCTTATTACAAAATAGAAAATTTGCAGTTCATAGGCTACAATCGAACATGCCTTAACTTATGGAGGCTTAAAAAAGCTTCATAAGTTGTGCTTACCTCACTTTCCAAGTGAGAAAAGTTCTATTATACATGTACCTAGGCTTCAGTAGGCTAAAAATGACTTGGGAACCATCAAATTTGGGTTTTTCATAGTGTTTATATTGTCCATAGTAATTTACATGTTGGAACCACCTACAACTAGTGTATAAATTATTAGGCTTTAATTTTTATGCTGAAGCTAGCATATAAATGCAAAATTCAATGTATAAATGCTAAAGTCAACATATAAATGATGGGCCTTCATTTATCAAACTTGCCAAATTTGATAAATATGTTGGGGTTGGATGGCTTGTAACATCAAATAGTAATTTATCAGTAATTATGGTAGACATTTGCAACAATTGATTAGACACTGAATGACCTATATAAATCAAGCTTGAATACTTCAAAAGGACTTTTGGCAAATTTTCATGCAGCCTGAACCATAGACTGTTAGAGTAGTGTAGATCCACCAAAAGTCCAATAGCCAACTTACCATCAACAAGGCGGATCTAGTGCAGAGAGACAAGTGAGGAGATTTGGGAGCATAACTTAAAATGTTTGGATAGTGAAGCCAATTGTAGTATACATTTTACTAGTTTCATTAGACACCAAGCATCTTCCTTTTAGCTATTTATGCATTCAAGGTTTTTGAAATTTGTACCTGTATGAACTTTTTTTGTGCAATAATTTTTCTTTTTTTAATAAAAAAAGTTATAGTTCATTTGTTCTATAATAATTTGTTTTTTTAATTTATTTGCTACTAAATTTGTAATTTTCATCACATTTAATTACATTGTTTATGAATCCTAAGTCCTTGGGTGATCGACAAAACCATCTAGGATGATTCTATGTTGCCAGAAATGCAACAAATTCTTAAATTTTTGCATTTTTTTTATGGAAACGGGATCATGTTTCAAAACACCATCACCCATGAATAGTAACCATTACTTATTGGTCGAAACGTTTCCTACCAGACTAAAACATTTTTAACATGTTTCATTTCCTTTGATTTTATTTTTTAATTTTATTATTTCAAAGATATGAAAGGATATGAATTTATTCTCAACTACTGCATCTATCATGATGTAAATGTATGCATGTAATGAATTAAATGTGTGAAAGGGAAAACATGGAGGGAAAAAAATTTATAACCAATTCTATGGCAAGGATGGCAATGAGCAACACATGTAGGCAAACCATTTGGGGCTTGTGCTATGAACGCTACTATTGCTACCACTTTTGCATTACTCATGAATCATTTGTCAAATTTGTGTGATAAGTCACTACCTTTGCAACAACCACTCCTTCTCCCTTTCCAAAATTGGCCAAATCATGGATTTAGTGTAACAACATTGCCCAAACGTTGTCCAGCATCCCAAAGAATTCACTAAGATCCAATGGATTTGGGGCGAAAGACCTGGGGAATATGCCTCAAGTAAGTAAGCATCTCATGAGTGAGTACAAGTAGAAGCACAACTTCTTAACGTACATGAAAATGCACCTCATGGAGGGTAACCTGTTGGCACATTTGGCCATTTCATGGAACATGTTAGCATGATTAAAGGTTTATGCAGTTAGAAAAATTTTTGTTTGTAAGACAAATTAAGGAAGGAAGGCATCTGCAGTAACAAAGGCAATTTCATCTCTTAATAAAGCAATACAAAGAGATACCAAATGTAGGATGCCAGTAAATACAAATCTTATGATGAGTTGGGAACCAGAAGTGTCTTACAAGATTAAATTAGCTTTGAAAAATCCTGATAGGATTTGTAGGGCTACTAGTAACAAGGATACCAATATGTTTCGTTGGTTTTAAATAAATTTAAAAAGCAAATAAAAAACAAAGATGGAACATCGCAAAAATGGTTCAATGAAGGAAAGCAGTAGATCAAAGGCCACCTTTTTGGATTGCGCATGTGTGCCATTAAGGTCAGTTTCTTCACCTTGCTGTACTTGGCACCTCGCCTAGAGTTTCAAATCTGCTTTGCATTTGGACTCAGCTCTTTATCTGGAGCATGCCATGGTCATCTCGGTATTTGGATATGTTTGTCCATTGCCTGTCTCAGAAAAATCAAACTCGAAAGGTGTTTTGTTTGAGGTTCTTACCGTCTGTAAAGAGTGTCTTTCAACTCGAGTGCATGTGAGAGCCGTTAATGATGCTAACGGACCTTGACATTGACCTAAGTCGTGCTCGGATGTGGTGTTGAAATGGTTTTTGTAGCTATTGTTGTCACTCCACGTCGTCGGTGTTCAAATTCGGTATGCGGTACAAGGAAAGGTAGCCAAGAGGCAGGGGTAGTAGTTGAAAAGACTCGAAAGGGCTTTGAGATCTAGCCACGTGAGGATGCGTTTTTCATGCTACAATGCCTTGTTGTTCAAAGCTTAAGTTCTTCACCTTGTTTTGATAGTCTGTAAGTGTGTTTGATGCTCTTCAATTTAGGGAGGAGGTGCGTTCTCGGGTAAGGTTGCAGCAAATGTGGAAAACTGTTGTTTGGAGCTTAGGGGAAGCGATTTGTAATTATCTTCAAAATCTTTGAGAAATGTGCTATATTTGATATGGTTTCTAGCAAGGGAAGAGAATTTGTAAAAATAAAAGGTTACAACAGTCGTAGTTTTTATGGAACACACGGCAACATTACTGAACGCAGTGGCCAAGCCTTCTTTTGCAGTGGCAGTTGACATACGGTTTTGGCTGAGATCGGCACAAGGCGGTATAATTTGAAATTATTTACTGGAAGTTCCAGGCTTGGTGCCTTCACATTTGGACTTCACATTTTGAGCCACCACTGGATTTAAATTTCTTTTTCCAAGAAAATGTCATCTTTCCAAAAAGCTAGTAGCAAATTTTACATGGGTTCAAAGTGCAAATGTAGATAATTTATTTATATAAGCTTACAAAAATCGGCTGCCGCCACCACCAATGTCTACACTAAGATGGATGTTGCATTATTTTCTTACTACCACCTGTTCATAAAATTACTAGGGCTTCAATGATATTTAACATTTAAAACTTAAAAATTCTAAATAAATAAAAATAAAAATAAAAACTATATGGAGCTCTTATGGAGATGTTGGATTTATTTTAAAAATTATTATTATATAGGCTATTGCTTACAAAGGCAATATTTGTAATATTTACACATGCCAATGTTAGCATGATTTTTTCCTAACTTCCTAATTTCCTAACTTGTTGGACAAGTATGATTTCCTAACTTGTTGGGTAAGTTATAACTTCCTTACTTGGGAGAGAAGCTAGCTAAGATATTTTGAAATATGTAACTACCTTTTGAAACCTATAAAAAGGCTTCAGGGGTTAGAAGAAAGATATCACACACTTGACCACACTTGGGGTCACACATTGTGAAAGATTGCTTGTAAGATGGCTTGTTAAAGAAAATATTTCAATTTCTTTTTCATAGTCATATGAGTTATGTTTTTATTTTTTATTTTTTTAAAATTTTTTAGCTAGTGGTTTAGATAGTATCATGCTTGGCAAGTAATTTTGGGATTTTTAGATTGCTCTTATTGTTCTTGTTGCACAGTAGAAATTTCTATTAAAATTTTGCCATAGAAACACTTGTGTTTGAAAGCCTTAAGAGCATTTTAGTAGTGAATTTTATTATTGTGCAATGTATAAGAACTGCTATTGAGATTGTTGTAAGAGAGCCTCTGCTTGTAGTCATGCCGTTGAACGATTCAATAGTCGAGAGGGTTCAGAAAATATTTGGTATTTCGATGGGACCAGAATAGCTTCTTTTTATCTTTAAAGTGAATCTCTATGGTATTTCAATCAAAAATTGTCAAGTCTTTTGAAGGTTCTGTTGAAGGCAATTGTTGACATCCATTATCTAGCCAAAATAGAGTCTCATACGTGATAGTTTACGCTGCAATTTTTGGTAGCATAGTAGGATTGTCTTGAAGAAATTGCTTATTTGAGCCTTGGAAGTTTGAGCAATTCATAGTTATTGAATTTGGGATAGCTTTATTGCGAAGTGTTTACTCGTATCATTTTACCTTGTCTAAACATTTGAGGTCTTAACACAAATCTGCTTTCTTTTCTGTCTATTTCCATTGAATCTCGCTCTATTTCTAGTTTTCTTATGGAACTATCTCTTTCTCTAGGGAAAATTAGAAGTAGATTCGCAGAGTTGTGCTAAATCTTTTTTTTGCAAAATTTTATTTGTTACAAGTAGCTATTATAAGGACCACGTAGACTAGGCAATTGAACAAAATAGGAACTCTCAACAACTCACAGTACTTGGCAAAGTTGGCTGAATCCCTTTAAGATAAGTCATTTGTAGTTTACACACAACACAATCGTTTCATTTTTCACAACCGCACACCGCAACAGCACACACACATACTCACATTAACTACTGAGTCTATTTGGAGGTATCTGGGCCTTGGTGTTGTTAGAGACCAGCAAGCACCTAAATCCTGTTTGAGGAGACTCGTTGGCGGTCGTGTCCCAAACGGTCTTTGTAGTTTATGAATAGGATATGGACTTATGCNCAAGCCAAAGATGATATCAATCCAAATCATCATTTCTATAATATATGGAATAAAGCCACATAAATTATATTTTTATTTTTATTTCACAAAATAAAAAATAGTAAATTCCATTATTTTTGCATAAAAAAAAGATTAATAGGCATATGTAATTAAAGATTGATCATAATCTCTCATGTGTCTTGAATTTTCATCTCAATTTTCTATAAAATAAGCTTGTCCCATCATATACTGTTATGGCCCCATTATTTGGATATGAATAGGAGACCAAATCATGTTTGTAGAAGAAGCCATTAAGGTAAATTGATGTTAAAAATAAGATTGAATATATTACAAACGTTTCTCTATTTATTGCATTATTTTATCATTATTTTTAATTTATTATCAATTATCATTCATCAAAGATTATTCATGAATCCTAAAATCAATAATTCAAAAATTTATTGCATAAGTCCATATCCTATTCATAAACTACAAAGACCGTTTGGGACACGACNTGTAAACCATAACATGAGCATTTGATGTGAAAAAATGTGAATGATCAAAATGAATGCTAAAACCAAAAGTTCTTCTTTAGGATGCACTTTGGGATTAGTGTTGTATGTTTTGAAGTTAAGCCAATCTTTAATAATTTTTTATATTTAGTGACTATTCTTGATGATTGTTGTTCTTTCATGAACTTTTATGTGCTAAATTCGAGTTTAAATAGGTGATTCTTATTTTGATTTTTATTCTTTCTATTTTGTTTTCTTGAGTAAAGTAATCAAGGCTTCTTTCGCTTTGGTGCTATTTAATGAAGATGAGTTGAATTCCTCTTTATATTTAAGTTTATCTATTTTTGTTACATTGGAAGCTTTTGATTCTTCAAATAAATTCTATAGAAATAGCTCTAGGTCTTCTATTTCCTTAATCTTGTTCTCATGTTTTGTAGATACCCTTTCTTTTCTTTTCTTTCTTGAATTTTTTGAATTTGGAGTTGATTCTATGTAATATATTTAATTTCCAAGCATCTCAAATTTGGCCTTCACATTATTTTCATCATAAATAATGCATGACCATTTGTTAAAAACTAATTTATAGTTGTCGTTTATTAATTGATGAACTAATAAGAGGGATTTTTCAAGATTTGGTACATAGAACACATCTATAATTTTAGGGTATTTTTCATCTTTTAAATTGATTCTTATTGTATCTGTCCCAATAATTCAAAGCTCTTTCCCATCTTCAAAACATTTCTCAAGCCTCTTATAAATGAAACTTTTGTGAAGCCTTCTATCCTTAATGTAATGTGATTTGTAGAATATATTTTAAGTAGCCACTTGTTAATTAGAATTTAATTTCTTGTATGGTAAAATGCATAAAAAATTAATTCTTCTATTGTTTTTTTGGTATTGACCTTTCTTTAATTTTTGACTTCTTATTTTACTTATCTTAAATGTTTGATGGACTATGTTGTATGATGTATTTTTCATTTTCTAAGTGTATCTTGTCATTGCTTCTTATGTGTTCTTTATTTTCTTATTTTTCTCTTTTTGGAATGTGCTTCTTTTTCAATTTTTTGTGTTGTGAAGTCTCTAATTTCTCTCTTTATCTTCTTGTCTTATTTATTTCTTTATTTTTCATTAATCCTTCTTGACTTTTCATTGTCTCTAATTTTTTAAGATTGTGATTTGTTCCTTTCTTGAATTTATACTTTTTTTTAATGTATTTCCATATTTCATTATTTTTTTTCAAATTTAAAATTGCTTTTCTTATTTTCTTAGAACCTAAGTTGCATATAATTCGTTTAGCCACTTCTTCTATGATGAATTTCTAAAATTTCTTTCTCAAAATTTTATTTACAATCCTTGGAATGTCACTTTTCTTTTACAAAATTTTGCAAATTTGATTGATTTCTAGTAGCCCCAATATCATTTTTTTACCATTATTTAAAATTTTAACTACAAAAAAAAATAAAAATTAAACATGATGGAAAGTTCTTATTTTGGTCTCCTGTGGAGTCATCCTTTCATCCAATACCAATTGTTAAGAATTCATCTAGATGGATTCTTGATTAAAATTAGGAAATTCTAGAAATATTTGATGAAAATATGTGAAATTTAAAATTACCATGAGTTGTGGTATATGATCATGAATTTAGCACAAGTCATTATGAGTGATCATGAGTAGACCACAAATCATGATTTGATAGAAATAGTGAATTATGAAAACCAAGTGATGAGTGGCGAGGTATCCCTACACTCAACCATACGAAACGAGCATTCTCACGCGCGATCCAGTTGAACTCCGCAGACAAACTAGTTGTGGCACCTAGATAGTTATCCTTAGGTCGCAGTTTGCTGTCTCCCCACCTAAACTAGTATTGTATATTTGTGACGTATGGTTTAGTCCATAGTGAGGTGTATGATGTGTTCCTAATCTATGCTACTCATGAAGGCAGTGGAAAATAATATTTAATTAAGCTAAGCTAGGAGGAAAAGGGTAAGAGAATCTAATCTAGCCTAAGTGCGATGAGCAACCAATTCCTTGATCAACCGTACATATCTTGGACCTCGTGCATGACTACCACTGAGATTACCAAGCGTAGATCCTAGGTACGCCACTGGGATTACCAAGCGTAGATCCCAGATACGCCATTGGGTTACCAAGCGTAGATCCTAGATATGCCACTGGGCTACCAAGTAGTCACACTTAAATGCTCGTAATCAAGTCGTACTCCTTCCGCATTCTAGGAGTTTAAGAGTGAGAGAGAGAAAATAATAAATAACATTAAATAAATAAACATGGAACGAGTATGACTTGATTATGAGCATTTAATTGTAATAGAGACACACTTGAATAGAGACACCGTACAATTACATTCACACTTGAGGACTTTCAATTTATTGTAATTGAACGAGGACTTTCAATTTATTATTTATTTAAATGATAATTGATGATAAATTGAAAAAAGTACTAAAATAATGGGATAAATTAAAATGATTTTGTGATATCATCAATCTTGTTTCTTTAAATCAATTTTCCTCAAAGTCCTCTTTTACAATCATGATTTGCCCTCATATTTATAGTTAACTAATGGGGTCATAATAGTATGGTGATGGAATAACCTTATTTTATGGAAAAATAGGATGGAAATTAAGAGACATGAGGGATTGGGATCAATCTATAATTACATTTTATCATCAATCTTGGTCTAAATGTAAAGGTGATGAAATTTCCTATTTTATCTTTCGTGGGATAAAAATTAAAATAAAATTTACATGTCTTTAGTTCCTATGTTACAAAAGTGATAATTTGGTGTAACATGATCTTTGAATTTTATTAAAGTATGTGCTTTTTCTTGATGCTTTTACTTGTATTTTCTGTATTTCCACATGTAAATGTGGACCCCCACTACCTTAAAATTAATCTTATTAAATTTATTTCTTTTTCTTTCTTATGAATTGCAACATCAACATTTGGAGTGAATGTAGCTGTATGATAAAAGTGCATTCTAGGAACAATATCAAAGGTCTCACTTAATCTTGTAATGATTTCCTTTGTATGCAAGTAATGGACTTGAAAGCATAGGAGATTAACATGTTTGAGGGAGGTGATGGAGGAGGATTTGGAACCATGTTACTTATAGCTTTCATGCATGCCTTTGTGCAAGAGATGAACTCATTTATTAATGGTTTTGGCTTATATAGCCCATGAATTGCTAGCTATTTATATGTGTACTTTATGTTTATATGCTATTTGTGTACAAGTAAGACTTTTAGATACTATATGATGAGTCTTGATATCGGACCCTGTTACTGGACCCCTGATATCAAGTACAACATATCAGGTTTGATGAGTCCTGATATCAAACCCCTGATATCGGGTACTTGATATCACAGCCTAGATACGACATTGGATACACGATATCGTGAATCCTGTGTGAGCCTATAAATACACATTTTGGTGCATAGGAAGAGTTAGTTAGTGTTAGAGTAGAGTCTTTTTGTCATTTTTTAGTTCATCTCAACCCTTTCCCTAGTGCATGCTCGCAGTGCGATGATTGTAATTGTACTACACCTTTATTCGAGTGTGACGTACTTGGACATGCACATGATCAGCAATAAAGGTCAATATTACTTCATCATTGCAGCATCCACTTAAATATTAATTGCTTTAATTGTTGTTTACTATTTCTTTAGTTAATATTTACTTTCTTGACATTTACATTTCATGCTGTTAATGCGGAACGAGTACGAGTTAATCACGAGCATTTAAGTGTGACTACTTGGTATCCTAGTAGTGTACCTAGGACATGCACTTGGTAATCCCAGAAGTAGTACATGAGGTCTAAGATGTGTACTAATGATTAAGGGATGGATGCTCATTACACTTAGTCTAGCTTAGACTCTCTTCACCCTTTTCCTATTATCTTAAACAAAGTTATTTCCATTGTCCCTATGAGTAGCACTAGTTAGGACCACATCATACACCTCACTTTGGACTAAACCATATGTGACAAAGAAAATACTAGTATAGGTGGGAAGACAATGAATTGCGATCAACGTGTAACAATATAAATACCACAACTAGTCTGTCTGTGGAGTTCAACCGGATTGTGCATGAACGCTTGTATTCGTATGGTTGAGTGTAGGGGTACCTCGCCACTCATCATTGGTGCCATTGTTGGGGACAATGTTAGTTATCTAGATTAGTTATATCATACAAGATCATTGTAACAAAGTATTCATGATATATATCTTAGAAAATAAATTAATTTCACTTAAGTCACACACGATTCACAACAATGTCTCTCTCACAAGACTATGACAATGCAATAACTAGTAAGGCAATTCATTGGAGAACCAACGAATTATATGATGATGAAGACAACATTTTCCAAACTAGTAAGTTGGGAGTACTCAATCTGATGCAGGGGTGTCCTATGTACATAAACGAAGACAACATTTTCCAAACTCACAAAATCATAACCTACCTAGTGACGATGAACCCCTGCTAGCCGCTAAGGGCCTAACGCATATACAAGAGGCTATTTGCATATCCTACAGGCATTGCAAGGAAAATCGTCTACCCAAGATCGATTTAAAAAACTTTCCCAAGTTTTCAGGAGGCTATGATTTAGATCCACAAAAACATTTACTAGCCTTCTACAAAGCCTATGCATGGAACAACATTGATAATGGATGGCAAAAGACTTAAGCTCTTTCCTATGACACTCGTTGGCCAAGAAAAAGTATGGTGTAGGTCCTTAAGATCAAAATAAATTTGACATTGGCCAACAATGGTAGAACTCTTTAATGAAAGATATCAAACCTATGTGAGAGTGTTAGCCTTGAGGAGAAAAATCTAAGAATGGAAACAGGGGCAACATGAACCCTTGAACATGGCCTTAGAAAGATACTATTCATTGTTAAAAAATTTCCCAAGCCATGGATTCTCTAAGGAAAGGCTAATGTATCACATCATGGATGGGCTCTGTAATGAAATAAGGGAAACCCTAGGGATGTATGCCTGAGGTCAACTATATGAGCTATGGACCCATCAAATCCAAGAGCTTATTAAGTGGATAGCAAAAGAAGAAGGAGAAATGGCTAAATGGGAGAATGTTAAAATCTCTCAACAGGACCAAAATCTCAAAATAGCAAAGGTCCTTGATCATGAAGAGGAGAAATAAACTCACCTCAAGGAGGTGGAATCATCTTTGCCAATACTACAATCACTAGATGAAATTGAGTCAAAGATCAATAAGATGATGGAATGGATAGATGAAAAATGTGGAGAATATGCCAACACTATTAGAGGTAGAACCATGAACAACCAAGAAGTAGGACAGAACACCTTTAGACAATCGGAAAGAAGGGTTGAAGAGAATAAGAACTCAATTGCTAATCATATGTATCAATGTAACCTTTGCCTATATGATCACCCCAAAGGTCAATGCCCAATCTTGTCACATTTACATGAGCATTGGAGAGGAATGTTACATCCAGAGTTTGTACAAAACTACTATGTTCAATTACAATGGAAAAAGTCCCAGTCGTTGCGGAGGACACCCTCAAACTAGTCACATCCTTCATACCATTTAAACCCAAGCACTTATCAATTCCCCAACTAGGTAAACATCATCTATCTCACCACATCATGATCATTCTCCTAAATACTATCAACCCATGTCCTCTCCAACAAGATCACCACCTCTTGTTCCTTATACTTCTCCTTACCCTCAATATTCTCATCATTCACCTCCTTCTACATTGCCACTAGTTGTTCCAGAAGGTTTTGCACCATAGCACCAACCCATGAACATCACTTGTGCTACTATTGTCAATAGTAGTGGAGGTCCTCCACAACATCAAAAGCATTCTTTCTTTAGGCATGGTTGTAGAAAGGGACAACATCATTCCGATACCACTACATCCTCCAACCTAGCACAAGTCCAACATTGTGTGCATCTTTCTCCTTGAACCCAACACCTCGTGTTACTTTATTAGGGCCACCAATTAATACTCCAACAACCATGTGACCTAGTGAATCTAGCCATGAAGGGAGACATATTGATCCTTGCATACCATCTTATGATCACGAGTGCCATAGTGGGTCAGCTTCTTATCACATGACCACATCTTATAATCTACCCCACTGTGCCTACTACAATCAAGTGTGTGAACCCCAATTTGGGTATATTCCTACCACCACCTCAAAAGACACCCAGTGGTTTGGATATGACCAGACTCCAATGTTTCCAAAATGCTTGAATCCAAATTTTTCATTTATTAATTCTAGCCATACTGAAGGGTTTAGTCATGGGGGATATCCCCCATTCTAATAAATAGAATTAGTAAATGTTTTTCCTTTTCTTTAATTTTACAATTTTTTATTTTTTAGTTTTTTATCTTTCAATTTGTTGTTTTATCTTTTTATTTGTTGTTTTAGCTTTTTATTTATTGTTTTGTATTTCTATGAGTAATCTCATCTATGAATAAAACACTCATGTGACTTGTTGGTTGAGGTGTTGTTCTATGCTATCAAGTCTTGATGGCTAATTATTTGGACAACGAGCTTACCACATCCACCCAACCATTCTATTAACAAGAGGTTCTACTCTAGGTATGATGATATTCTTGTCATCATGAAAACTTAAAAGTAATTTTTTGCTCATTATGCCCAGAGTGAAAAATTATGGACTAAGCGGGAATGGCCAAGGTGTGACATCAAGGGGACTTGTGGATTCTCTTTGGTGACATTTGTAGGAGTTATCATGCAACCTGGTTGTACTAAGATCCTTGTATATCTAACTAAAAATGGAAGTAAGAGTAATAAAGGCACTCAATAAGGAAATCCAATGCTATTCTAGGAGGCCCCACTGGAAAGACATGTACCCATGCTTGAAGGTAGGCAACTTCTCTGGATTATGCATCAAGAGAGAGAGAGAGAGAGAGAGAGAGAGAGAGAGAAGAGAAAGTGTGCTAAAGTGGCTAGACAAAAAAAAGGTATGTTGCAAAGAAATTCCAAATCACTCCTCCCTTGCACAAAATGCCAAGTGATCATATGCCTTGTTGTTATGATGCTCTTATGGTTGTCCATCATTGGATGACATAATGCGATGTCACTGATCAAAGGAATGGACTCTGTCTTGATTTTGGAGCAATGGGATAATGACACATTAATCATGTCCTACACTCAAGATTCATTGTGCCCTGGGTCAATTAACTCATGTCCCAATCTCTACAATCCCTTCTACAATTCGTCTCATCTCGCTGTTCATATATTTGTGACTCGTGTCTTGTGTTGCATTGAATTCATACCTCATCACAGTGGTATCTACATGTGTGTGTTTTGTGGAGCTGATGTGGATTACATTTAACCATTCTAGTGCCTACAAACATTTTAAGGTGTAGTTACGTAAGGGCATGATAGGTAGGAACCTGCTTTGGGGAGGACCCACTTGCGTAACTTTTGTACTTTGTATTTGTTGCACACCACCACATCATTTTATACCCATCGAGTACTTCATTGCCACATCGATTCTTTCCCTTATCATTATTTTATCAAACATTCCTCAAAACCATTACATGTTCATTTATGTGTCACCTAAAAAAGTCAGGTTTGACATAAAAATTTTAGGGAAACTTCCTTGAAAAAAATTTCTAACTCTAAAATCACACTAAGCAAAGAATTTAACATTTATTAAAGGAAATGAGTAAGGTATGAAGTAATTGAACTTCTTTCAATAATCTTACTAACAATTGAACTTTGTGTGATTATAGATGGCCCTTAAAAGAGGACAACAAGGAGGACCTTCTCCAGGTGCAATTGAACACCCAAGGGGAGGTAGAGGCCAAGGACCTCATGCAGAACATGTAGAGAAGGAGGCACAATCATTCAGCATCCATCAGGGAACTCCTGTCATTGCACAATCTAGCCAAGAAAAAGGTGGAGAGCTCAGGGCCCAAGCCTATGAAGAAGAATGATTGCTATTTGTAGTATGACATGTTAAGGCCAATCAAGTGTTCCTACAACTACCATATCCATGAGAAGTGCTGACTCCATAAAATATTGGAACATCAACATGGATAGCTCATAATCCTTAGATAAAAGAGGAGAAACATTAGGTGCTTCTTCAATAGTATCAATGTCAGAAGCCTAGAGTGCAGGACAAAGGAAAGGCACCCATGGGGGAGCCACCACCACCGGGAACCAATGAGTTCCACAAGTTTTTTTATTTTGTGTTTGTGTCCAAATTTTGTTTAATCTTACACTGTGACATGAAATAGTCCATGGTCATTCAATAATCCCATACCTATTGATGGGACACAATATCGTGGCCGTCGCTATATCGCATCCCTCGCAATATTGTGTACGCGATATCGCGGTGTGCTATCATATCTATAAATAAGAGGCGGCTCTCCCTTGTTTCCTCATCCTAGGCTAGATAGTAGGGAAACTCTGGTAGATTGATCACTCCAGAGATAGAATATTTTCCATGTGTCTGTAGTAGGAGTCCTAAAGTAAACGGATCTTTATTCAAGCAAACATTGTACCTAAACACAAGTTTGTGTACAACAATAAAGATGAGCTTCTTGGATAAACCTTGCAGTACATGAAATAGGCTAATTAGGATTTTATTCATTGTTATTTATTATTCATTATTTACATGCTTTATTAGTTATTAAATATTTCTCAACCCTTCTCTCCTAGTTAAGTGCCTCAGTACGACCACTTCGAGCACGTGCGTTACATGTGGTGATCCCAGCAACAATTAGCGTTTGGTAACCATGGTTGCATTGGTTCAGGGTGTGTACGGTAAGTGGGAACAGATGTTGATGTTGGGTTAATTTAGACTTAGTTAATTAGTTAGAGTTAGAATTTAGTCTCTTCACCCTTCAACTCAATAGAATAGGAGATAAAATAGAAAATCTATAAAAATCATATACCTCAGAGTTTCTTAACCATACACCGTGACAAATACAAGTAAGCCTGGGAAGACAACAAATAATTAACCTTAAGTGTTCCATAAGGCATGTAGGCACTTAGTCTGTAGAGTTTGACTGGATCATGCATGTTACACTTGTATTTGTATGGTTGAGTGTAGGGGTACCTCGCCAGTCATCACCTATCCACTGTTTGTAGTTGAATGAACTTATTCCTCACTTTTTTTGACTCAAGGACGAGTTTTTATTCCATCGTAGGGGTATGATGAGTCCTAATATCAAACCCCTTTTATCAAACCCATAATATCAAGTACAAGATATCAGGTCTAATGAGTTTCGATATCGAACCCTCGATATCGGACCCCCAATATCATAGCCTAAATACAATATTAGATACATGATATCATGACTCCTATGTGATCCTATAAATACACATTTGGGCACATGGGAAGAGTTAGTAAGTTTTAGAGTCAGTTAGTGTTAGAGTAGAGTCTTTTTGTCATTTTTTAGTTCATCTCAACCCTTTCCCTAGTGCATGCTCACAGTGTGATGATTGTAATTGTATGACACCTTTATTCGAGTGTGACGTACTTGGACGTGCACATGACTAGTAATAAAGATTGAGATTACTTCATCATTGTAGCATCCACTTAAATCTTAATTACTTTAATTGTTATTTACTATTTCTTTAGTTAATATTTACTTTCTTGATATTTACATTTCATGTTGTTAATGCATAATGAGTATGAGTTAATCATGAGCATTTAAGTGTGACTACTTGGTATCCCAGTAGCATACCTAGGACGCTTGGTAATCCTAGTAGTAGTACATGAGGTCCAAGATGTGTATGGATGATTAAGGGATGGATGCTTATTGCACTTAGGCTAGCTTATACTCTCTTCACCCTTTCCCTATTATCTTAAACAAAGTTATTTCCATTGTCCCTATGAGTAGCACTAGTTAAGACCACATCATACACCTGACTTTGGACTAAACCATATGTGACAAAGAAAATACTAGTCCAAGTGGAAAGACAATGAACTGCGATGAATGTGTAACAATCTAAATACCACAACTACTCTATCTATGGAGTTCAACCGGATGATGTGTGAACACTCGTATTTGTATGGTTGAGCATAGGGGTACCTCACCACTCATCATTAATAAGTTTTAGCGATGGGACAACAAAGAGGATGAATATCCAATTTTTGACCATTTCCCTAATGAACTCCTCTTTGTAGGTGTCATAAACAATCACTTACCCATTGATACAAATTGGTATAGTAGCATTCTCACTTATCTACTTACAAAAGAAACACCACAAGGGTTAGACATTAAAAAGAAACAATAGTTTCTTCACCAAGCCAAATATTTCATGGAAATAAATGGACACCTTTATAAGGTATGTTCTAATGGCTTAGTTCAATGGTGTGTTTCTGATGTAGATCAATTGCGAGTTCTCTAGGACACTCATGAGGGTCCTTGTGGGGATCATTACACATGGAGATGAATAGCCATAAAAATCTTACTTGTAGGATATTATTGGCCTACATTGTTCTGGGATGCTCATCATTTCATCCAATTTTGTAAGCATTGCCAACGTGATGGGGGAATGACTACTAGAATGGAGGGTCTGCAACAATGGATTCAACTTTTAGAACCCTTTGACATATGGGAAATTGATTTTATGGGTGATGAGAGTGGTTACTCTAATAATTAGAGTGGTAATTATTAAAGTGGTTACTCTAATAATTAGAGTGGTTATTATTAGAGCAGTTACTCTAATTATTAGAGTGGTTATTATTAGAGTGGCAGTTTCTCTAAAATTAGAGGGGCATTTTCTCTAAAATTATAGTGGTAGTTTCTCTCTAAAATTAGAGGGGTAGTTTCTCTAAAATTAGAGTGGCAGTTTTTGTAATTATTAGAGTAGTTTCTCTGAAGCCTATAAATACAATGCCCAAGCACACAATAAGAAGGAGAAAAAAGAAGAATAAGAAAAGAAGAAGAATTCAGAGGAGGAAGTCTTTTAGAAGTCAAGTAGTGAAACTCTAGCCAAGTGCTTGCAACAGGAGGTCTAAGTGTGGACAGATCTTTATTTGAGCATTGTGTAGCTGAGCACACCTTGTGTACGACAATAAAGACGAGCTCTTGGATTGATTCTTGTAGCACTTGAGATTTGTTTTCTTACTCATTTCCTTTATTTTATTTTCTTCTGCATTTATTTTATTTTTTATTTTATTTTATTTTATGCACTTTACATTTTTGTTATTAGCACACATAGTATGATCACTTCAAGCATGTGTGTAACACTTGGTAACCCAGTAATGATTAGCGTTTGGTAATCCTAGTAGTGTTGCACTAGTTTAGGATGTGTNACATCCTTGTTCCACAAATGCACATAGGAACTTAGTCCTTGGAATTCAACCGGATCATGCATGAAATGCTTGTATTCATATGGTTGAGCGTAGGGGTACTTCGCCGCTCATCATTGGCACCGTTGTCGGGGACTTAGTTGTTTGTGTGCTACATAGAACATAGGAAATCATCCATATCATTAGGACGTTAGAACTAACCCTTAGGATTGATCAAAGGAAAGATAAGACAATGGTAAATCGAACACCGAAAAAGAAGAAAATTTCTTCTTCTTCGCACAAGTGCGTTTCACTGCCTAGGACTAACACAAGAGATAGTCAGCGACATCATTCACATAACCAAGATCCACCAGTTCCTTAATAATTTCTGGTAGTATATACTCATCATGATGAGTATGTACCTGATTTCATCTTTATCCTCCACCAATATGAACAATTGTGTTGGAGAGACTTAGAGGATAACATAGTGTTGCCTCTAGACTGATCAGTCCCCAACATGCTCTTTCATGATCTCACATGAATAGGCATGCTGCTTTTATACATGGAATACATTGCATGTTATCATGACACAAGGGACTATCATCCCATAGAAGTGCAACATCAACGGAACTTGCGATAGGAGAGTTACCATGCATCCTTGAAGGGTAAATGGTCCCATAATGCCCCACACGTTTTAAGTGAAATTGGGGATGGTGAACAGGTTTCAATAGGTTTCCCACCAAATGATGTTCCCCCTCCTAATGATGGTTAGGAGGTGGTATATGAAAACCTCCAATCCGCAGTTCACAACCCTGGTTCTAATCCCCATGAACACGAAGTGTTCAACGAGGGAACACAAACACATGATAAGGGCAAACGTTCTGATAGTAATCACAATCAAGGCCAAGACCACCAAAGAGAAGGTAGAAAACACCATCATGATGATGGTTCTCCTTCTTCTTCACCTTCATTGTCACATTCACCCTCTCGTTTGGTGTTGGGATGCAGTCATAAGGAAACTAACTATGAGGATAAAGGAAGACAGAGTGAAAAACATCGACGAGACAATCGAGAACGAGGACAAGGGAACTCTAGGGAATCACAACATAGATGAAGGGAGAGTAGGGAACCACGTAGACATCATAGACACTATGAACAAGATGACCATGAAGAACCCCTACTCATAACTAGAAACATGTTAGATATCACGAAGGATGTAAGAGCTCCAATAAGGCATCAAAAGGATAGTAGGATCAAGAGGTTAGACATGAACAATATCCCATGATTTGAAGGGGGATATAAAAATGATCCTAAAAACCACTTACAAGCATTCCACGATGTGTGTGCCTTGCAGAACATCGAGAATGAATGGCAAAAACTGAATTTGTTTCCAAGGACACTAGTGAAAGAAGCAGAAAGCTGGTATTGGTCCTTAGAATCGGAATCCATTTGGAGGTGGAGTACGATGTTAGAACTATTTAATGATAAGTATCAAACATACTCCCAAGTGTCTAACCTAAGAAAAAAAATCCAAGGATGGAAGCAAGGAAATCATGAACCCTTGGATGCTACCATGGACCGCTATTACGCACTGTTATATCATTGTCTTGGCCATGGTTATATGCAGCGGGATCAATTGCACCATCTCATGGATGGACTTAGGAATGAAACAAGGAGAACCCTTGGAACATATGCCCAAGGGAGATTATCAGATCTTAGGTCTCATTAGGTTCATAGATTGCTAAAGCAAGTAGCCAAGGAAGAAGGGGAGCTACGTAAGAGAGAAAGTGTAGAAGAATACAATTGAAATCCTTCCCTTCGAAAAAGGGGAGTGAGATTTTGTGAAGAGGAGGAAGAGTCACCACTCGAAGAGATGGTGAATAGGAAAACTTTGCTGCTCCAAAAATTAACAACAAAAATGTCAGCAAAGGTAGACCAAATGTGGGACTCCCTAGATAATATATTTGAAACTGTTCTTAAAATCGTATAGGATTCTAGGGAGCGAGGTAGTGACTATGACAAAAAGAAAAAGAGAGAAGTGGACAATGCATGTAACAAAGATAAGGGTAAAATGTCCATCATTGAAGAGGTTTTGGATTCATATGTGGACAATGATGGTGGATGTGAGATATGCCAATACGACCATCCTAAGGGATGTTGCCTAGTGATCTCACATCTACAAGAGTCTGGGGTGTATGCTCTCAACCCACAACTTAACAAATGGCAAGCATCCCAAAGGTTACCTTATCCCCAAGGTAACCCGAGGCAGTTCCACCAATGTTCAACATATTATCCAAGTGGAACTCCACCATAACCTATTGAGAAACACCAACAGTGGCAATACCCACAGTCATGGGGGATGCCACCACCAAGACAACAATGCCCCTACTAGCAACCGAATCCATATGGCTACTATGTGCAACAAGCAATCTCTACACATGACTCTATTAGTCACGTGAAACCACAACATCACTATCAAACTTGGGATTATTATAGAACTCCTTCTCCTAGGGGAGATAACCCATAGACATACCACCCTCCAAATCTATCCATAACTCTCACACCAATAGCTTCATCACCACCTACTCTAGTGATGCAAGTTGAACTCCACACTCAACTGCAGCAACAAATTGCTACAAGGGTTGTGAATCTTCAGCCCACTACTAGTTCTAACAACCATATGAAGAGAAGACCTTACTTCAGAACCAACAGTCCAACCAAGCCCTCACAACCACAAGCGGTTGAACCTCTGAATGCCTCCTCATCAATTAAGGCTTCAGGTCTTCCTTCAAACCAAACACCAAGCTCAACACATACGGTTATGTTAACACATGCCATTACTAACTGGATTAAGGTGGACCACCTTCCTAGGAAATTATTTGATCCTGGAAGCCCTCTAATCTATCTCCAAGTTGCTAGGAATGAACCATGTAAAGCTCTTCTAGACTCAGGTTCCAGAGTCAACTTAATATCACAAGAGATGTACAAAGCCTGGAACTTGCCTCCATTAAGGAAGAGTAATATTCGACTAGAGTTAGCTAACTAGTCCATCACTGTCCCCTTGGGACTGGTGGAGAACATCATTACCATTGTGTGTGGGTCGTCGTATCTAGCTGATTTCCTAGTAATACAAGTGAACAACGGTAAAGGGGACCTCCCAATAATAATGGAAAGAGCATGGCTAAGTACTATAGATGCACACCTAGGAATCCATGATCTTTCCCTGAAAATATCCAAGAAGAACACTTTTGGAAAGATTAAGAAGAAGAAAGTTCCATGCATCACATACAGTGACACAGGGTGAAATTGCATGCAGAGATCATGGGTTATGCAAAGTTTAGCATTACCTGCATGCAATTGATATGAACAAGACATTAATATAAAAAAGTGCCTATATGAAGCAGCCACACGACAAGAAGACACCTAGTGGTTGATGCATGATCAAGAGAGCAACTCACTAACGTGCATGGAACTAACTAAGGGGATAACTAGTGCTTACATTGAAAGCATAGATGCACTAGAGCAAGTTCATTGCCAACTTCCAAGCCTTAACCTTGAAAACATCAATTGGGGGAAGTTGGAAATTCCTTATAGATTTAAATAAGAGCCCTTAGATTTGAAACCATTACCCACCGGTCTAGAGTATATGACCCTCGAAAATGGAAAATTGGTGATCATCAACGTAAGACTTGTTTCCAAACAAAAAGAAAGACTACTGAAAGTGATAAACAAGTGGTCAAAAGCCTTTTCCTGGTCATGCCCCGAGTTAACTGGAATAGATTATAGGATATGCCAGCATAGGATTTACACTGACCCCTCCATGAAACCTTGAAAAAATCCACAAAGGTGATTAAGCCCAAAATTGAAGCAAATAGTAATAGAAGAAATAGAACAACTTCTTAAGGCTGGGTTCATATATCCCATTGATGGTAGCAAATGGGTTAGCCCTCTGGTGATTGTGACTAAAAAGGGAGGTAAATGGAGGGTGTGTATAGATTTTAGGCTGCTAAACATGACAACATTTAAGGACCACTTTCTGTTGCCATTCGTTGACCAAGTCTTAGACACCATAGTGGGGCATCACTATTATAGTTTTCTGGATGGCTATAGTGGATACAACCAAATACGGATAGCCCCAAAAGATCAAGCCAAGACAACGTTCACTAGTCCTTGGGGAATGTTTGCATATAAAAAAATGTCGTTTGGCTTGTGCAATGCTCCTTCCACGTTTCAACACCTGGTTCTAAGCATATTCCAACAGTAGATAGGAAACGAAGTGGAAGTCTTTATGGATGACTTCTCCACTTATGGAACAAGCTTTGATCAAGCCTTGGATCGATTAGAGCAAGTGCTAAAAAGATGCATAGAAACCAACTTAAGGCTTAATTGGCAGAAAAGCCATTTTATGGTTCAAGAAGGCGTAGTAATTGGGCATAAGATTTGACATTCAGAAATAGAGGTAGACCAAGATAAAGTTAGGGCCATCCAAGGAATCACCTGTCAATCGAAAACTGTCAAAGACATTTGATCATTCCTTGGACACATTGGCTACTATAGGAGATTCATTGAGAACTTCTCCAAGATTTCCAAACTGTTGGTAGAGCTAACGAAGAAGGACACACCATTCGAATGGACCAAGGAATGTGAACGAGCATTCCAAACTCTGAAACAAAAGCTTGTAGAAACTCCCATTCTACAAGCCCCTAATTGGTCTAGACCATTCCATATAATGACTGACGTGTCCAATTATGCCTTAGGAGCCATACTTATACAATTAGATGACCAAAAATATCATTACTACATCCACTGTGCAAGTAGGAGTATCGCCGGTGCACAACTTAACTACACAACTACTGAAAAAGAATTAATGGCTGTAGTGTTTGCATTGGATAAGTTTAGGCACTATGTGTTAGGTTACAAAGTGTTCATCCATATGGATCATAGTGCAATCTGGTTCCTCATGAACAAGCCAACGGTTAGTTCTCATATTATACGATGGTTGGTAATCGTATAGGAATTTGATCTAACGATGATCGATTGAAAGGACGCCGAGAATGTAGTTGCAGATCATTTATCTCGGTTGCACTGGGACAATAAAGAGGATGAATATGTAATGTCTGATCATTTTCTTGATGAAGCCCTCTTTGCTGGTGTAGTGAATAACCAACCCATGGAGATGAATTGGTATAGTAGCATTCTCACCTATCTCCTTACCCAAAAAACACCATAGGAGTTGGACTTTAGGAAGAAACAATAGTTTCTTCACAGAGCCAAGTACTTCATGGAGATCAATAGAAAACTTTACAAAGTGTATCCTGATGGATTGGTTCAATGGTGCATGCTTGAGCTGGACCAACTAAGAGTTCTCCAAGACACTCATGAGGGCCCTTGTGGGGGTCACTATGCAGGAAGATGAACAACTATTAAGATCCTGATTGTAGAATATTACAAGACAACATTATATCAGGACATCCATCAATTTGTTCAATCTTGCGAGCACTGTCAACATGATGGGAGAATGACTACTAGAATGGAGGGTCCACAATAATGGATTCAACCTTTACAACCCTTCGACATTTGGGGAATAGACTTTATGGGTTCCATTACAACAATGTCCAATGGAAAAGCTTACATCCTTGTTGCCGTAGACTATCTAATGAAATGGGCTGAAGAAGCTGCTGTTATAGACTGCAGATCATCCAAAGTTGCACGATTTGTGCAAAAAAAAAAAAAATCATAAATAGGTTTGGTGTTCCACGTGCACTTATCTCGGATAATGGAACACACTTCACAAGTGCAAATTTTCAGAAGTTAATACAATGCTTAGGGGTTGAACATAAATTGACTACACCTTATCACCCTCAAGCTAATGGACAAGCTGAGGTCACTAATAGGGAGATCACTAAAATATTGACAAGGACAATTAGCAAGTATAGGCAAGATTGGAGCACTAAATTGAATGATGCTCTTTGGGCATACTACTCCACTTGGAAACTCCCTATAGACTACTTTCCCTATGAGTTAGTGTATGGAAAACTTCCAAAGCTTCCAATTTAAACTGAGCTTGGTACACTATCCATGGCTTGTGACCTCCACCTTGACCTTGATCTAGCACAAAAACAAAGGTTGGAAACTTTAAACATGCTAGATGAAAACTGATCAGCTACCCTGTCATCAAATGAGTTGCATAAGGCATATAACAAGTAACGTTATGACTTGAAAATTCGAAAGGTTAAGTATCAACTAGGAGATAAGGTCCCCTACTGGAACCCCACACATGTGCCACAACGCACAAAATTTCAAACATTGTGGGAAGGATCTTACATTATTCATACAACCTTTCCTTCAGGGGCCATAACCATATACAAATCTGAGATCCTTGATAAGAGATTACTAGTCAATGTGCAATAGACCAAACCCTTCCATGAACTTAGAATGGCTAGTGCACATAATACCTCTGAGAAGGGATGATCTTGCTCATTATTTTAGATCTCCCCCTTCTAACTCAGTCATGGGGAAGATGGCCACCTCTACTGATCAATTGAGGCCCTTAGTTCTTCTTGAATTTTTGTTTAACACATTTTTTTACATGTTTTTGTTTCACAGATTTTTGTTTTACACATTCTTTCAACTTTTCTTATTTTTTTTACACCATCGTTCATATTTTTACTATTTCCTTATTTTCTTGATTGCATTGATCTGTCATTCAATAAGTGCTCATGATGGTGGATTGAATTATATCATATTGATTGCTAATGTTTGGTTTTTACCTTTGAGTTATGATGCTGATATTAAGGTATGGTTCTTTCGATATAACAGGCAATGAGTCTACGTCGTCCATGCATCCATGAATTTCTATGGTCTCTCTTGGCTTGGAACTATATAGTCCCTTTCTTTAAATAATAGAACTATCAACGGATTGGTGACTAGGCATTTCTCAAATTAAGGAAGGATTCAAGGATTGAAAAGGGTATGACTTCAAGGGGATTTGATGCATTTGTGCTGGCCATTCTCTTGGGTGCTTGAATATTTCCTTCTTGGGTTTTCCTTACCATTCCGATGTTTCTCCATTATCGGGAAGCTGAGCTAACAAAAATAATAAGTCTTTGCATGGTTTGGTTCTCATGCAAAAAAAAAAAAAAAAAGAAAAAAGAAAAAGAAAAAAAGTGAGAATTCAAAGCCCACCTCTTAGATAAAATAAATGAAAAAAAAATGCATGGTTCTTTGCATGGTGTTGTTCCCATTCAAAAAAAAAAACAATAACATGGGAATTCAAAGCACACCCTTTAGACCAAATAAAAGGGCTATAAGCAGTGGTTATGGAACTAGAAAGATATGTTACCCATGCCTAAAGGTTCCCTCTAACTAAGGCCCTTTCTCGCTTCTTACTTCTCCATCTCACTCTCCTTAGAATGGTAGTGACTCTTTGTGGAAGCATTCTTGTTGCTTTAAGTGGATGGATTGGTCAAGTGTGTTGATGCGAGGTCATTGGATGTGGTTTGTTTGAGTCTAGATTTGGGATGAGTTCTACTCAGTCACATTAACCATGAAATACACAAGGGACTTTACACAACCTTGTTCTTGGGATTCCATTCCATTCTCTTCTCTCCATATTTCTCCTTATTTTTCCACCTCATTACCAGTTTTATCATTAGTCTATTTCTGGGTTGATGCATTTTTTTTCTTTGGTGAATTCTTGTGGGTAAGTTTTTAACTCTTACTTCCAAATGACATTCCTAGAGCCCATGGACTCTTTGGTTTCTGGGTTTGTCAGGGCATAAAAGGCATGAGCTTACTTTGGGGAGGACCCACTGGCATTCCTTTTTGATGCAATTTTTAATTTCTTTTCCTTAAACATTTCTTGCAATCAATCATTTCTTGTTTCATCCCCATCCATGACATCCATTTTATTGGTGTTGTTGTTGTTATTTTTTCCCATCTTTCTTGTTTCTCATATTTTTCCATCTTATAGCTACCGAAGGTTTGCTCTTAGTCATGGGGGCCCTAGCACAAATTTTTCAATTTTCTCCATTTTACTATTCGCCTAACCCCTACACCTTGGGTAGTCACCTGTGATAAATCTCTGAACTAGTTTTTGCCATAATCATAGCTCAGCCAATGCACTTCATCTCAAGGAAAGGTATCAACTGCATTGTGGTTTATCTATCCTTGCTCATTTGTAACTGTGTTGTGTGTGTAGATGGAGATCATACAAATAATGGAATGGGCTTGGAGGAAGCACATAGGATGGACCAGAACTAGAGAAATTTATGAAAGGGGCAAGTCTGGTGGCGTGGCTATGGATAAATAATGGAAGGCACAATCTAAGCATTGGCAACAACATGCTTCATTTTCTTTCTCTCTCTTTCTCTACAAGCTGCCAAATAAAGGCTTGGATGTTATTTATATACAAGTGTTCACCACAATGTTGTAATATGCTTATTGATCTGTCCACTGGGC
>MNCI01004556.1:264854-280895 GCA_015680685.1 Gnetum montanum
TCTCTAAAATTAGAGGGAAATTTTCTCTAAAATTAGAGTGGTAGTTTTTGTAATTATTAGAGTAGTTGCTTGCAAGCCTATAAATATAGTGCCTAGGCACATAATAAGAAGGAGAAAAAAAAGAAGAAGAAGAAAAGAAGAAGAATTTAGAGGAGGAAGTCTTTTAGGAGTCAAGTAGCAAAACTCTAGCCAAGTGCCTGTAGCAGGAGGTCTAAGTGTGGATGGATCTTTATTCGAGCATTATGTACCCGAGCACACCTTGTGTATGGAAATAAAGACGAGCTCTTGGATTCATCCTTGCAGCACTTGAGATTTGTTTTCTTACTCATTTACTTTATTTTATTTTCTTTTGCATTTATTTTCTTTTGTTATTTTATTTTATTTTATGCACTTTACAGTTTTGTTATTAGCACACATAGTACAATCATATCAAGCATGCGTGTAACACTTGGTAACCCAGTAACGATTAGCGTTTGGTAATCCTAGTAGTGTTGCACTGGTTTAGGATGTGTACAACAAGTGAGAATGGATGTTGGTGTTAGGATTAGTTTAAAGCCTAGTTAATTAGTAGTTAAGTTAAATTAGTCACTTAGTTATCTCTCTCTCTCCTCCCTTATTAGCAGTAGGACATAAAAACATAAAAGCTATAAAAATCATATGCCTCAAGCTTACTTAATCATACAATCGTGACATACAAGTAAGTTTGGGAAGACAACGATCAACTAACCTGTCCTTGTTCCACAAAGGCGCATAGGCACTTAATCCTTGGAATTCAACTGGATCATGTGTGAAACGCTTGTATTTGTATGGTTAGCATAGTGGTACCTCATCGCTCATCAATGGGGCCTATTACAATGATGTCCAATGGAAAAGCCTACATTGTCATTACTGTTGACTATTTTACCAAGTGGGTAGAAGCAGCCATTGTTATGGATTGTACATCATCTACTGTTGCACAATTTTTTCAACAACAAATTCTAAATAGGTTTGGTGTGCCTCATGCACTTATTTTTGACAATGGAACACATTTTATAGGTTCGACTTTTCGAAAGTTAATGCAACACTTAGGAGTTGAGCATAAACTGACTACACCATATTATCCTTAAGTGAATGGTCAAGTTGAGGTCACCAATAGGGAGATCACAAAAATATTGACATGAATCATTAGCAAGTATAGGCAAGACTGAAGCACCAACTGAACGATGATCTCTGGGCATACCGCTCTACATGGAAACTCCCTATAGGCTACTCTCCCTATGAGTTAGTGTATGATAAAATTTTGATGCTTCCTATTCAAGTTGAGCTCTGTACACTATCCATGGCATGTGACCTTAACCTTGACCTCAATCTAGCATAAAAAGAATGATTAATAAACCTTAACTTCCTAGATGAGAATCGACTAGTTGCCTTGTCATCCAATGAACTACACAAGGCCTTTAACAAACAACGTCATGACCTAAGGATTAGGAAAGTCAAATACCAACCAGGAGATAAGGTTCTTTATTGGAATCCCACACATGTACCATAATGAACTAAATTTCAAATGCTATGGGAAGGACCTTATATCATTCATGAAACTTTTCCTTCAGGGGCCATGATGATTTAGAAACCTAAAAGCCTGAATAAGAAGTTATTGGTCAATATCTAGCAAACCAAATCCTTCCATGAGCCTAAAACAACTAGTACTAATACTACCTCTGTTGGTGGAAAACCTTGCTCATTATTTCGAATCTCCTCCTTCCAATTTAGTCATGGGGGGGATGGCTAGCAATGCTAACCATTCTAAGCTCTAAGTTCCTTTGTTTTTTTTATTTTACACATTTTTGTTTTACACATTGTTCATCTTTACTTATTTTTTTTACATCATTGTTAACATTTTTACTATTTCTTCGTTTGATTTATTCTTATTCATCACATAATAAGTCCTCACAATGGTGGGTTGTATTAGTGTTAATTACTAATGTTTGGTTTTTACCTTTGACTTTCAATGTTGATGCTAAGATATGGTTTCTTTTGATAAAACAGGAAATGAGTCCATGTCACCCAATTATCCATGCAACTCTATAGTCTTGCTTATTTTGGAAATGTACTATCCCTTTTCTAAGAAAACTTATTAATGAATTGGTGCCTTAGTACTCTTCAAACCAAGGAAAGATTCAAATAGATGGAAAAGGGTGTAACCTCAAGGGGATTTGATGCATTTGTGCTAGCTATTCTTTTGGGTACTTGGATGTTTTTCATAGGTTTTTCACCATCCCACTCTTGACCAAATATCAGGGAGTTGACTAAATCAAATAAGTCTTTGCATGGTGTGGTTCTCACATTCATAAAAAAAAATAGGTGAGAATTCAAAGCACACCCCTTAGACATAATAAAGAAACATGGGCTACAAGCACTGGTTATGGCATTGGAAATATGTGTTACCCATGCTTGAAGGTTCCCTCTAACTAATGCCCTTTCTCACTTCCTACTTCTTCTCCTATTGGGATGGTGGTGGCTTTGTGGACACATTCTTGTTACTTTGGATGGATGGGTTGGTCAAGTGTGTTGATGCAAGGTCACTGGATGTGGATAGTTGAATCTGGATTTGGACAGAATTTTATTAAGTCACCTTTACCACATATTACACATGGGACTTTACACAATCTAAATTTTTGGGATTCCATTCCATTCTCTCCTATCTTTCCATATTGCTTTCCACATTCCACCTCATTGCTAGTTTTATGATGAGTCTATATCTTGGTTGATGCATTGTTAGTCTTTGGTAAAACTCTTATGGGTAAGTTCTTAACCTTTGTTTCCATATGTCATTTCGAGATCCCATGGACTCTATAGTTTGTAGGTTTATCAGGGTATTTAGGGCATGAGCCTGCTTTAGGGAGGACCCATTGGCATTCCTTTTTGGTGCAATCATTAAGCTCATTTCCTTCA
Organism: Gnetum montanum; assembly: GCA_015680685.1. Lineage (NCBI taxonomy): Eukaryota > Viridiplantae > Streptophyta > Gnetopsida > Gnetales > Gnetaceae > Gnetum > Gnetum montanum. The sequence goes on from MNCI01004556.1 coordinate 267,786, forward strand.
ACATTTCTTGCAATCAACTATTTCTCATTTACCCCATCAATGAAATCCATTTTTGCTTTTGTTTTTTTGGCTTCACCATTGTTATTTCTCTTATCCTTCTTGTTCTTTAAAATTTTCCACCCTATTGCTACTAGAGGCTCGCTCTTAGTCGTGGGGGTCTTGTCACAAATTTTTCCATTCCATAATTATCTTACCCCTACACCTTGGGTAGTTATTAGTCATAAACCTCTAACCTAGTATCTGCCATACCCACAACCTAGCCAATGTGCTTTATATTGATGCAAGGTATCAGCTACATTAGGTTTTATCTACCCTTGCTAATCCGTGAGTGTGTTGTGTGTGCAAATGGCGATTACATGAACAATGGACTAGGATAAGAGGGAGCACTCAAGATGGACTGGAGCTGGAGCATTTACAAAAGAAACAAGTTTGGACATATGGCTATGAATGAATAACGGTGTGCATAGTTTCAACATTGGCAGCAACATGCCTCATTTTCTCTCTCTCTCTCTCTCTCTCTCTCTCTTTTCAAGCTATTGAATGAGGGTGTAGATGTCATCTATGTACAGTGTTCACCACAATGGGCATAAACACCAATGCTATAATATATTTGTCAATCCATTCTCCAGGCACACTAAGTCTATCATCCCATGTCCTTGTTAGTTGTCATTTAGTTAATAATCCCATACCTTCACAATATATTTTGTAAGGAACTCAAGGAAAATTTTTCATTCAGTCATGGGGGTATGATGAGCTACGATATCAAGGCTGCAATATCGCATCTACAATATCGAGTCTGTGATATTAGATCCTACCAAGCAATATTGGACATCCGATATTGGGACCTGTCTCATTGCCTATAAATAAGAGGCAGGCACACTTGGTTTGGTAGTTAGTTCTTAGTCCCTTACCCAAACTCTTGTATTTTCTCCCTCTTAAAGTTAGAATTATTTCTAAGTGCCCACAGTAGGAGTCATAAAGCGAACAAATATTTATTCGAGCATTGTGTACCTGAGCACACCTTGTGTTCGGAAATAAAGACGAACTTTGTGATAAACCTTATAGCATTTAGAATAGCTGATCTCTCACCCTTAATGTTATTTACAGTTATTTAATGCTTTCATTAGTTAATTAATGTTTCTTTTATTTATTTGTTAATTTTCACAAGTAAGAACACTCAGTACGACCACTTTGAGCATGTGTGGAACACTTGGTACCCCAGTAAAGATTAGTGTTTGGTAATCCTAGGAGTGCTACACTAGTTCAGGATGTGTACAAAAAGTCAGATTGGATGCTGGTGTTAGGACTAGTTAGGACCTAGCTGATTAGTTAATTTAAATTAGTTATTCAATTAATTCACTTCTTCCTTCTTTAGCACCAGGACATAAAACATAAAAAGCATAAAAATCATATACCTCAAGTTTGCTTAACCATACAATCCTGACATATTAGTAAGCTTGGGAAAACAACAATCGCCTAGCCCATCCTTATTTTGTGAAGGTGCATAAGCACTTAGTCCTTGGAGTTTGACCTAATCACACGTAATGCTTGTATTCGTATGGTTAAGCGTAGGGGTACCTCGNGAATGCATTGAGGGAAAGAGTTGAGAGGAACTAAAAATGAACAAAAAGACTTTACTCTAACACTAACTAACTCTAAAACTTACTTCCCCTTCCTATGTGCCCAAATGTGTATTTATAGGCTCACACAGGAGTCACAATATCGTGTATTTGATATTGTATCTAGGTTGCAATATTAGGTACTTACCTACCCCAACAATGATGCCAATGATGAGTGGCAAGGTAACCCTACACTCAACCATACAAATATGAGTGTTCATGCATGATCCAGTTGAACTTCACAGATGGACTAATTGTGGTATTTAGATAGTTACATGTTGATTTTAGTTCATTGTCTTCCCACTTGGACTAGTATTTGCTTTGTCACATATGGTTTAGTCCAGAGTGAGGTGTATGATGTGGTCCTAACTAGTGCTACTCCTAGGGACAATGGAAATAACTTTGTTTAAGCTAATAGGGAAAGGGTGAAGAGAGTCTAAGCTAGCCTAAGTGCGATGAGCATCCATCCCTTAATCATCCGTACACATCTTGGACCTCATGTACTATTGCTGGGATTACCAAGCACATGTCGTAGGTACGCTACTAGGATATGAAGTAGTCACACTTAAATGCTCGTGATTAAGTTGTACCCATTCTGCATTAATAGCATGAAATGTAAATGTCAAGAAAGTAAGTATTAACTAAAAAAAAGTAAATAACAATTAAAGTAATCAAGAGTTAAGTGGATGCTGCAATGATGAAGTAATCTTGATCATTATTGCCAGTCATGTGCACGTCCAAGTATGTCACACTCGAATAAAGGTGCTATACAATTAGAATCATCACACTACAGGCATGCACTAGGGAAAGGATTGAGATGAACTAAAAAATGACAAAAAGACTCTACTCTAACACTAACTAACTCTAAAACTTACTGACTCTTCCTGTGTGCCCAAATGTGTATTTATAGGCTCACACAGGAGTCACGATATCGTATATCTGATATTGTATCCAGGCTGTGATATTAGGTATTCGATATGTCTATCAACACCATGATGATGATAACACCATGACAATGTATAATACACATGGTGATAAAACAACATGGTTATAAGAAATAATATTAGATAGAAAAATGAAATGATGGGTTTGGATATCCTTAAAATATTCAAGTTTTAAACTAACTTATTCTTGGAATCCATGATTCTAAGCAAAATCAAAGTAAAATAAAATATCCAATTATAGCTTTGAAGAAATATACATTTTTTGAAGACATAAGAGACACAATCCCACAAATATGGATAGTAATCAAGCCTCAAAAAAATCAAGGAATTTACCCAATTAGGCATAGGATATAGTTTAAGAATGAATCCAAACATCTAGACCAAGGTAGTCCAATCTATGCTCTAATATCAAATTTTAGGATAGTTATGATATGGAAACTTCTTCTATCATAAACCACATACATTCACATCCATACTTCAAATACAATTACATGTAAGAAAACAAAAACACAATAAAAATGTCTATTAAAATATATAGTAAAAGAAATACATAGAATATAAAGATTATGGGTACACAATTATACAAGCCCAAAAGATCTAAGAAATACTAGGCCTCTTGTACTACCATTATTTTAGAAATTTTCTTATTGGTATGATTTATGACTTAAACCATTAATATATTGTCTCTAGCTTATGCATGCTTTAATGTCTTAATCTTTGTAGTATTCTTTACTTGTGCTACTACTTTTATCTTATTGTTGATTAATATTAATATTTTATTATTGGATCTAAATTCTTATCATATTATTATTATTATTAAACATATCTACACTAACATTAACTTTGCCAATAATAGTCCCAAGCTTGGATATGAAAGAAAAAGGGTTAACATCAGGTTAACAGTTGACTATAAAACCTTTTCAAATATCATGGATGAATTCCTTTTTAGATTTTACAAATGATAGGGGATTTCCTAGATGTAACACATAGTAATTACAAGGCCCAATTGTTGTGAAAAATGGACAAGGGCTTAAACAAATAGCTATCTCTTCAAAGAGGTGAATGGTGAAAAATAACTCATGTATTCATCTCATTTTATTAGGATAAGAATAGGATGATAATGATGATATCTACACTAATATTATTAAAATTTTGAGGAAATAGATATTACTAGGTATTGTATGTATAATGGAACATGGGATTCTACATCTAGCATGTGGTATGATATGGTTGATTTTTTTATTCTTTTATACTTATTTATAAACTTAGATTAATAGAAAACAATTTTACCTTTAAGATACCGTAATTGGAATTTAAGCCCAAAACCTCATGTAGCATATAGTCCATCTAGCTTATACATTATTTTTCATAAAAGTGATTTGATATCCAAACTTGAAAATAGATTATTTTCAAAGGTAGAATAAATTTTTTTATATTAGGTTACATGTGATTTTTGGATTTTGTTCACCCATTTAAATTACCTATGAAGTAAACCCTAGCATATCCTTATGAGCATAAATATCTAGTATCCTTTGAATTAGAAATCATCCATTAGCATTATCAACATCTAGAAGAAAGAAATAAAGAGTGAGATCCTATTAAAGTAAGAGGAAAAAGAATAATCTAAGCTTCTATAACCTTCTCAAGTGTAGTGAGTAGAAAATTCGGTCATTGGAAAATCAAAGATCCTAGCCAAGAGAACTTTAATCTTGGAGCCTAAGGGCCTTTGTGAAAAAATAGGATCTAAGGTGTCCTAGATGGTTTTTCCAATTACCTAGGGACTTAGAGAGTATCAATGGGGTCAAAAAAGTAAAAATTTGATGTAGATCTAAAAATAAATGCATAGAATAGGGAAAAAAAATATGCTCTAGCTTACACAACAAATATAATTGTAAACTTTATATTTGATAAAAATAAAGGGGGTTTAGAAAATGTGTACAAGATGTGTTTGAGGAAGCAAGGGGTTTACTTTCCTTGGGGTTTGGATTCTTTTGAAACTAGTGGCCTTGGATGCCACAATCAGTGATGAGTCATTAGTTGGTTGGGATATTTGACAAAAAGTCAATTTTTGATTAGCTAAGATATCAAAGCTTCAATATCTTAGCTCCAATATCAGGTATGCAATATCGTGTATATGATATCAGGTCATATGCTATGTTATCAGATATATGATATTGGGAGATGTATGCTTGCCTATAAATATAGTGCAAGGGTGCACAGTTTGGATATAGGTTTTTTTAGTAGAGTAGCCAAACTCTTGTAGTTTTATTTCATAATCTTAGAGAATAGTCAATGAGTGCCCATAAAGTGGATCTAAGTCAGTTGTACGAAGTTTTATTCGAGTGGCAATGTACTTGGACACATTCCATGAACAGTAATAAGATTGAGATTAATTCTTATTCATTACAACACTTTGACTTAGATTAAATNTTGCTTCAAGCATGTGTATGACTCTTGGTAATCCTAGTAATGCTTAATGTTTAGTAACCTAATAGCATTATACATGTTTAGGATGTGCATGGAAGGTGGGATTGGATACTTATGTTAGGGTAGTTGATTATTAATTAACAATTAGATTAGTTTAATTGATTATAAATTGATTCTCAACCTATTATTAATCATAGAAAAAGAAAATATAAAATAATAAAAATCATATGCCTCACTCTAGACTAAACCATACGTGACAAAGTGACCACTAGTCCAAGTGGGAAGATAGCAAACTATGATCAAGGCATAGTGATCTAGATGCCACAACTAGTCCCATTCATGGAATTCAGCTGGATGGTTGATAAGTGGTGAGGTACCCCTACACTCAACCATACGAAATGAGCGTAGCACGCGCGATTCGGTTGAACTCCACAGACGAAGTGCCTACACGCCTCATGGAACACCTGGGGTTAATCATTCATTGTCTTCTCAGACTTACTTGTAGTTGTCACAGTGTATGGTTAAGTAAGTCTGAGGTGTATGATTTTTATAGTTTTTTATTTTTTATCTCTTATGCTATCAAGGTGAAGGGTTGGAGAAACTAACTAACTCTAACTAATGAACTAAGTCTAAATTACCTAGCGTCAGCATTCGTTCCCACTTATCGTACACACCTTGAACTAATGCAACCGCGGTTACCAAACGCTAATCGTTGCTAGTATCACCGCACATAACAAACGTGCTCGAAGTGGTCGTACTAAGGCACTTAACTAGGAGGAGAGGGTTGAGAAAGCTAATCTAGCCTAAGTGCAATGAGCAGCTGATTCCTTGACTAACAGTACACATCTTAATGCATGACTACCATTGGGATTACCAAGCACAGATCTTGAATACACCACTAGGTTACCAAGTAGTCACACTAGATGCTCGTAATCAAGTCATACTCATACCGCATTGTGATGAGTAGCTGATTCCTTGACTAACTGTACACATCCTTAGATGCTCGTAATCAAGTCATACTCATATCGCATTCTAAGAGTGTAAGGGTGAGAGAGAAAATAATAAATAAAATCCTATTCCATGCACTACAAGGTTTATCTAGGAAGTTCATCTTTATTGCTGTACACAACTTGTGTTCAGGTACAATGTTGCTCAAATAAAGATCCATTCACTTTAGGACTCCTACTGCAGGCACATGGAAAATATTCTATCTCTGGAGTGATCAAACTGTCAGAGTTTTCCTACTTCTAACTCAGAATGAAAAAATAAGGGAGAGCTGCCTCTTATTTATAGACTTGGCGGTGGACCATGATATCACATACGCTATATCGTAGGGGACAATGCGATATCGTGGCTCATGCGAATCACGTCTCATCATATCCCCATGACTGAATGAAAACTTGTCCTCAAGTTCCTTACAAAATATTGGGAAGGTATGGGATTATTGAGGGGAATGGAACTAATGGGATGAGATGTGAATGGATCATCATTGCAAGACTTGAAAAAACTGGTGTTCATGAAAACAAGGGTGAACACCTTATTAATATGACATCAGGCCTTAGTTGGCAGCTGAGAAAGAGAGAGAGAAAGAAGTGTTGTTGCTGCCAATGCCAAGATTGCACCTTCCATTGTCCATTGGTAAGCACGCCATCGATCTTGATCCTTGCATAGATGCTATAGCACTACTTCATTCCATGTGTTCCCTCCAGATCTGGTCTATTATTGCATGATCACCATCTGCACACACAACACAATCTTATATTAGCAAGGGTAAATGATTCATCATGTAATTAATACCTTGCTTTGGTGTAAGTACATTGGCTAGGTTGTGGTATGGCTGATATGGATCGAGAGATATAGTAATGATGACTACTGAAGGTGTAGGGGTTAGGAAGAAAATAAAAAAATTTTGGGCTAGGAGAAAATCGAAAAGATCGGGCCCCATACCCCCATGACTAATCGTGAACCTCCGGTAGTGTTAGTGTTGGTGACCGTTTGGGACACGACCGCCAACGAGTGTCCTTGAATAGGATTTAGGTGCTTGGTGGTCTTCTGGCAACACCAAGGCCCAGATACCTCCAAATAGACTCAGTAGTTAATGTGAGTATGTGTGTGTGCTATTGTAATGTGCGGTTGTAAAAAATGAAATGATTGCGTTGTATGTAAACTACAAATGACTTATCTTAAAGAGATTCAGCCAACTTTGCCAAGTACTGTGAGTTGTTGAGAGTTCCTATTTTGTTTAATTACTTAGTCTACACGGTCCTTATAATACCTACTTGTAACAAATAAAATTTTGTAAAAACATTTAAGCACAACTCCGGGAATCTACTTCTAATTTTCCCCAGAGAAAGAAATAGTTCCATAAGAAAACTAGAAATAGAGCAAGATTCAATGGAAATAGAAAGAAAAGAAAGAAGATTTGTGTTAAGACCTTAAATGTTTAAACAAGGTAAAATGATACGAGTAAACACATCACAATAAAGCTATCCCAAATTCAATATCTACAAGTTTTTCAAACTTCCAAGGCTCAAATAAGCAATTTCTTCAAGACAATCCTACTATGCTATCAAAAGAAAAATGTTGTGTAAAACTATCATGTACGAGAATCCATTTTGGCTAGATAATGGATGTCAACAATTGCATTCAACAGAACCTTCAAAAGACTTGACAATTTCTGATTGATATACCACGGAGATTCACTTTAAAGATAAAAGAAGCTATTCTAGTCCCATCAAAATACCAAAGATTTTTTGAACCCTCTTCACTATTGAATCGTTCAACGGCTTGACTACATGTAGAGGCTCTCTTACAACAATCTCAATAGCGGTTCTTATACATTGCACAATAATAAAATTTACTACTAAAATGCTCTTAAGGTTTTTAAATAGAAGCGCTTCTATGGAAAAATTTTAACAAAAATTTTCTATCGGGCAACAAGAACAATAAGAGCAATCTAAAAATCCCAAAATTTATTGCCAAGCATGATACTATCTAAACCACTAGCTAAAAAATTTAAACAAAATAAAAAATAATAAGCATAATTCATAGGACTATGACAAAGAGGCTGAAATCTTTTCTTTAGCAAGTCATCTTACAAGCAATCTTTCACAATGTCTTCTTTACAAATGCTCTTTTAGAACTCCAAAGTGTGTCTCCAAGTCAGAGCTAGTAGTCCCTAATATCCTCCAGTGTGTTTTTTCTTCCTACCCCTAAAGCCTTTTTATAGGATTCAAAAGGTAGTTACATATTTCAAAATATCTTAGCTAGCTTCTCTCCCAAGTAAGGAAGTTATAACTTGCCCAATAAGTTAGGAGATCTTACTTGCCCAACAATTTAGGAGATTACTTGCTCAACAAGTTAGGAAGTTGTAACTTGTACAAAAGATTAGGAGAAAATCATGCTAACATTGGCATGTGTATACATTATAAATATTGTTTTTATAAGCCTATATATAATAATTTTTTAAATAAATCCAAGATCCCTAATTTATTTTAATTTTTAATTTAAGATTTTAATTACTAAATGTTATTAAGCCCTAGTAATTATCATGGATACTAACTAAAAACCTTTTTTTCTCTTTTTCAATACAATATTGTCAAAGTATCTTTAACACTATGTATGTCTTAATTGATTAATTTTAATTTAATTTCTCTATGTTATAGTTTTGGATTTTTAAACAATCGATAACAACACTTATCGTCGTGAAACTCAAGGCATCGTTGATGCGGAGCTTACGATGGTTCTGTCCTCTATTTTCCACCCCTTCTTCCTTGATTTTCTCGTACAAGACAAGTGGTTGCAGCTGCATTTGACATTTGGAATAATTCTATCTTCATTTTTCTAATTGCACCATTGAAACAATAGGTGTCGGCAGTTGCATCAGCTTTGTCTTGTTTTAACCGAAGGAGGTAACGTGTTAATGTTGTCTTCATCTTCGCGGACAAACATTCAACATAATTTTAGCGTCCACCAGAAAAGTAACTGTAACGGTGCAGGTCTCTCTAGTTAACCGTATAACTAGCAATGGTGTCGTTGGATGTAGACATGGTGTTTCTTTCACATCCTCAATGGGAGACTGTTTCTTTGCAGTTGTCATCTGTTCAATTCGGGAACTGCAACTTTCCAACTGTTGCCGACTCTTGCAATTCCTTGTGACGAGTCAGCTGCCTCTTTATTTTGTTGTGTTGGTCTTGGGCTTTCTGTTCTTACTTAGATTTATTGCTGGTTAAGGAGCACAATTGCATCTTCAAATGATTTTTGAAACGCCTTACTACTGAATCGTGTTCCACTTTGGCTCGTTCCATCGACGCGTGGCTTCAAAGAAACTCTGTGAGCCCACATTTCGTGAGAGTTACTGAGCTTTCAGTTTCACAGGTGATGATTTCCTGCACGTACGCCTTTACCTTTGTCTGGTTGAGACCATTTTTTGGATCGTTTGTAGAAGACAATACGCTTGATCTTGAGAAGTGTATCTTTCTGTTCTATGCATACGCTTCTGGCTCGCCCATGCGTACGTTTAGTTTCTGGCTCTTCCCCTTTTTTTTTGCAGTAGACATAACCTTGAATATTGAATAATTCATGCATAGGGATAAAATATTGCCAGGATTTAGCACGCCATTGAACACAAACCGTTACTCGATCATCTTCTAGAACTCCTGCGACCCAACCTTGTGATCACAAGCGTCGGCGTTTCAGCCAGTAGTTTGATCGGCTCACCATGGTCGATAATTTCTTCATGGTTGATATTTTTCAACATCTCCAAACCTTTAAATATTATATATTACTTTAAAATATATTCTACTCAGTCTTGCCACGTTTCGGTCTGTCGAATGCCCCTTTCATATTGTAAAGTTTTAATCTCCACTGTTGGCCTTTGGATCGATGTTTTGTGCATATTTTGTCTGTGGCTTAACCCTAAATCATGCCTTGTTTTGTAATATAGTGCTCTATACATGTCATTATCTTTATATAACCACGATTCCTTAGAAATAATTTAGCACTTTAATTTTGTATCTTGAGAAGGTCTTAACATCATTTTTTTTAAACAGTGAGTAACTTCTCCAAACCATCCATCAACCCGTAACTTTAAAGCCACATGCTTTATTTCTAAATTATCAACCATACATCATTCTACAAGTTGTCTTTTCTCGGTATCCACTCTTGCTGTCCCATGAAATGGCCAAATGTGCCAACATTTCTGCGCCCTTAAAAGCTTAAAGAAATTTATGCAGCCTTATTTCAAAATTGAAACATACTAAAATTTTTATTGAATTTTTATAGCTGAATAGAAATATTTTTGGAGGAAAATTCCCATTTAACGTAAGTTGTGATGGGATAAAAATCTCATTCCTAAGAAAAATAGCAAACTGTACATTATCAAGTCCTTCATGGACTATTCTTGGGATGGAAACTGAATTGTGAGGGTTACCCTGGTGGGGATCCTCATCTCTCTAAATATCTCATAGGAAATTTCTAACATGATGAAGGCTGTTTTATTCTTCTCTGGTTTGGTGGAGCTCTCAACTTGATCTATTGGAACTTTTTCTTCAGCACTCTTCTGTTCTTCCTCATTGGGTCCTTCATTTTCCTCTTTGGATACGAATGCTTCTTCCCATGCCCATGATGACTCTTCATTGGTTTGTTGCTCTTCACGTTTCTCCTCTTCTTTGGTGCAATCTTGATATTGCCCCCAAACATTGGACTCTATCTCCAAACCTCTTATGAGGAAAGAAAATTCATCGGACAACCAAGCCATGAAAGGACACTCTTTCGGAGCTCCGCATGACCTAGCTTTTAGGTAAGCCTTCAAAACATGTTTAGGGCAACATCCCATCACATATGGAATAAAAGGCTTTCTCATTGCTCTCCTAAACTCCATCTCCCTCTTTCAAATTATCTCTCTCTTACTTTCCCTACTCAACTTGAATTGAAATATGATGAAATCCTAGGCAACCTAACCTTCTTTTAATAGGTTCTAGAAATTTGAAATCCCCCCCAAGAGTCTTCAACCAAGTTTTCTTCTTTTTAGGCATTCTAACCATTTGTCACAATCCTCACTAAGTGGTGGATGAGTCACCTTCTCCACTTGTCACACCTGTAGAATTCCACTTGTTTCACTTGGAGGAAAACTATTTTCTAATTTAAATAAATTAATCCTAAATATATCTACTATTATAATATACTATCTACTTATTTAGCTATATACCAATAACATAATTAAATATAATAATTAATACTATATTCCTAGTAATATTATACCTAATAGTATATACATATATTATTTTTGTGTAAAGATATCTTCAAGTTGTATGCAATTGTCCCAAATAATGTTTTTGCAAAAAATTATATGGAAATTTCAATTCCATGCCATCCAAAGTTGATAATTTGTAAGTATCCTCTAACAATTGCTTTGTAATTTGAAAGGGACCAATCCATGTCGATGTAAATTTATTCGGTTTCTTCATATTCCACAATAGGACAAGGTCTCCTATCTTGAAAGTTCTTTTCAAAGCTTTCCTATTAAACCATATTTTAACTTGAGAGGTATTCTGTAAGAAATTATCCCTTGCTTTATCTACTTTAGCTTCTATTTTAATAAGCAAAGTCATGAAACTTCTATCTTTATCAATTTTTTCACTATATCTTTGTACGAATTCAGAAGCTGAGCTTACAATCTTATTTGTGATTCTTGCTGGCAAACCATAGAATAAGATATATGGTAATGTCCCAATAGCTCTCTTGAATCTAATTCGATCTGACCATAACGCAGATTGTAGATAATCGATCCAATTTCTTGGATTCCCATTCATTGATTTCTTGATATAAGCAATAAGCTTTTTATTGGTGGATTCTGCTAGGCCATTTCCTTGAGGATAATAGTTTGATGAGGAAAATAAGAAAATATATTTTTCTAATGCCCATTTGATAAACTCTTCAGATTTGAAGGCGGGTCCATTGTCTGACACTAACACTTCGGGTAGACCAAATCTACTTAGAATGTGGTCTTCTAGAAACTTAATCACATCTAATGCTGAACTTCCTCTTAGAGCTTTGCTTCAGACCATCTAGTGAAATAATCATTAGCTATGAGAATAAACTTGTGTCCAGCTCTTGAAGGAGTAATTGTACCAATAGAATCCAAACCCCATTGCTGAAATGGTCTATCTGCAACTACTGGCTTTAAAGGGGCTCTAGCCCTTTTAATCTTGGGCCCATGAATTTGACATTTATAGAATTTTTGAATCTTTGAACTAATGTCTTGATACATGGAAGGCTAGTAATATCCATATCGAAGTATATGTTGCATGGTCGACTTAGGGGATTCATAAAATAAATTCAAATTATCATGAAATTGTTCCAAAATGAAACTAATTTGATCATTATGAACACATTCGAATAAAACCCCTCGAAAGTCCTTTCTGTATAATATACCATCTTTAACAACGAATCTTCGTGCTCTTTTGAAGAAAGCTCTCTTTTGACTTGTAGTTAAATTACTTGGGATTTTCTTTGTATTAAGAAATTTGAGAATTTCATCATACCAATTCTCTTCATGGGTGTCAAGTGTACATACTTCATTTTCTCTAGTCATTAACTTCGCTAATCCCATTCCCTTAATTTTTCTGCATATTTCCAATAAAAATCTGAAACTTTGCAACTTTATAAGCAATTTTCCTTTTTTCAATCTAATCTCATTTTGGGCTAGGAATTGCTTGACTGCAGGTTCAATTAGCATAATGTGGACTAATGAAATTTCCAAATAATATTTAAAATGCTGAAGTGCTTTAATGACTGCAAAAGCTTGTTTCTCTAAGTCTGAATAATTTAATTCTGAACCTTTCAACTGATACCCAAAAAATCCAATTGGTTCATCTTGACCTTCATAATCTTTTTGTGTTAAAATGGCAGCGATAGAATCATTTGAAAAATCCTCTTTTAGCCTAGGCTTTACCAAATATGGAGCCTCTTGTATAGCATTTTTAATTTTTGATAAACCTCTCTCTGATTCTGGTGTTTTCTCTACTTGGACGTCCTTTTTAAGCATATGCATCAAAGGCTTGGTAATTTCTGTAAACCCGAGGATGAACTTTTTCACAAAGTTTATCTTCCCAAAGAAA